>VCJN01000389.1:0-52140 GCA_006384855.1 Tetraselmis striata
GCTGACAGCACCGATTTCTCTCCATTGGTGTTTATAATAACGCGGAACGGGGTGCCGGCAAAAAGACCGCTGCGCGTGAGAAACCCGCCCTGCCTGTCATGGGTCCAATGTATATGAAGCAACAATGACACGACATTGGGCGTCCTCAGGGATTGCATGCAAGACCCATTTGATGCTCATAGTGAAGGTTTATGTATGTGCGAGACACCCTATTAAACTCCTGTTTACTCTCTTTTACATGAATACATCGCGGTTGCGGACTACATGCAAACTATTCGGCAGTGCGCACCGGCATGCGTGTGAATGACGCCGGAGTGACAGCATCGACATTCCAAAGCTGTTAATACAAGCGTGATGCTATAGATAAATAGGTTTCCATTGCCCTGGCAGCCCATTGAGGACACGGCATGAAGACGAATGGAGGAACCACTTCACGATTAAAAATTCACAGTTATACCCTTCAACAGTTCAGAATAGAAACACTGGCAGGGTGCCCCCATTCGTGCTTTGCTTCCCCCGGTTTGCGTTGAGGCCCGTCACGCGAGGGGGCGGGCCAGCACCTGCAGGTCCGTGCGCAGGCGGGCCGCCTCCGCCTCCAGCCGCTCCACCTGGCTCCCCACCTGCACCGTCTGGCACGTGGCGTCCGCCACCGCCGAGCTGTGCCCGGGTGGCGCTGCCGACAGGCTGGGCGGCCTGCGGGAGGGGCGAAGAACGCAGGGCCCAAGGGAGCGGGGGGGGGGGGGGGGGGGGATGAGAGGGTGTGCGGAGCCGCTGGGATGGGCATGCATGGAGCGCCTCCCGTGTCTCCAATTGCGGCGCGTGACAGGAATTCCGTTACACAAGGCAAATGTGGCGGTTCATGCCGTTGTTTCGCAGCAGACTGGAGGCCCGCGAGCGGAGAGATTGTCACACAGAGATCGTCATTCATTGACTGGCTGAGATGGTGCGGCACCTCCCCGTAAAGGGTGGTGCTGGTGGGGGTGGGGGTAGGTGGGAGTGTGGGAGTGTTGGGGAGAGGCGGTTTGGGAGGGGGGAGGGGGGGGGGGGGGGGGGGACCATCGGGAGGAGGGCCTAGAGGGGATAAGCATACCAGGGGAAAAGGGAGGGCCTGGATGCGTGCATGGTGGGAGGAGGGCCTTGGGGGGGGGGGGGGGGGGAGGCTAATCACACCGGACTGCGCTGTCACTGTGTGGGCCGGTCCGCCCCGTTCCTGCCACCCCTTGCATGCGGCGCTGTAAGGGAGAAGGGGTAAGTGGGATGGGGAGGGGGGGGGGGGGGCGGGGGGCGTCAGCCCCTTTCACCCCCCATCTTTGTTCTGCTGCAAGCCTCAACCAAGAAGCACTCCCCCCCCCCCCCCCCCCCCACCGGCCGCCACGTTCCCGGTCTCTTTATCGCTCGCTTTGCGCTGCCAACTCAGCCGCACCTCCAGCGCCTCCAGGCGGCTCTCCAGCGCGCCCACCTCTGGCCGCGGCACGATTGCCTCGGCATCGGCCTTCAAACCAGCGGATCACGTGAAGGTAGAGTGGAGCGCGCGGGGAGGGGGGCCGGGGGGGGGGGGGGGGGGGGGGGGGGGGTTGCTCAGGCGGGCAAGGGGAGCGTTGGTGAGACAGCGCCCCATTGGACGGTGGAGCTGACACGAGGCGGAGGCGCCCCGTGCGTGGCCGCAGGCAGTGTCCACATCGCGGTTCTGGGCGCGCACCTGCTGCCTCGGCGGGCCGGCGCTTGGCGGTGGTGGGTTGTGCGGCCCGAGCGGGCGCACTCCCACAGGCGCGCCCCCGCCCCCGGCCCCGCCCCGCCCCCGCGCTTGCGCCGGAAGCCCGCCATCGCGGTGTCGATGCGCGGGGTGGCGCGGGGCGGTGGCGCCCGGGCGGGGGCGAAGGCGGGGGTTGGGGGGTCGCGCGGCGGCGGCGGGGGCGGGGAGGCCGCTGGTGGCGGGCTGCCGGTCTGTGGGATGGGTGCGTAGAGGGGCTTGGGCCACACCGGGTAGCGCCCCACCCGCCCTCCCTGAGCTTGTGCCTGCAGTTGAGGCGGCGGCGGAGAGGCGGGCGCTGCAGGCCGGGGCGGCGGGGAGGGCGGCGCGGGTTGCGGTGCCGTAGGGCGCCAGGCGCGGGGCGGCGGCGGCGGGGTCGCCTGCAGGAGTGAGGCGAACGACGGCTCCATGTAGACGCCGCCTGGGAGGAGCAGGTGCTGCTGCGAGGGGCTGCTGGCCGGGGATGCACGGAGCGGGGGTGTCAGGGTGCGTGAGAGGCCACCCAGGAAATGAGGGGGGTGGGGGGGGGAAGGGGGGGCACGTGTGCGCGCACCTGCTCCGCACCAGCTGCTGCTCGTCCAGCGTGGCGATGCGCGGGCAGCGCGGCGCCGACGGCCTGGCGGTAGTCGGGCATATAGGCGAGCGGGTTGCCGCTCAGCCGCAGCGCCGTCAGCTGGCCGCACCCCGCCACATAGCTCAGCTCCTGCGGCGCCTCCAGCCTGCCGGCGGGAAACAGGCGCTGAGCTCCAGGCCCGCGACTGGGGCTGAGCCGCGCAAGCCGAGAGCCGGGCCGACAGGGGGTGCAGGGGGGCACCTGTTGTTGCGGAGGTCTAGTGTGGTGAGTTGTTGCAGGCCGCCCGGCTGCGGCAGGAGGCTGGCCAGGGAGGCGATGTAATTGTGCGCGAGCACCAGCGACGTCAGGCTTGGTAGGCCTGCCGGAAGGGGGGGGGGGGGGGGGGGGGGGGGGGGGGGGGGGCACCCGCTACCGGATCAGCAAAGGGATGTCGGCAGCATGAGCGGCGGCGACCCGATCGGGGAGCGAGGCATCCCCTCTCTCGTCCCCCCCCTCCCCCCTACCCATAATTCTGGGCCGAAGACTCCGGCCATCGGCGAGATGGGGGGCGCACCCGCCAGGCCCTCCACCTCCGCCAGCTGGTTGCTGGCCAGGTTGAGCTTGGTGAGACGGGTGAGGGCGGCCAGCGCGCGCGTGGAGGTGAGCAGGTTGGAGGAGAGGTTGAGGTCGGTGAGGGCGCCGAGGCCGGCGACGCCCTCCAGGCTGGACACGTTGTTGCCGTGCACGCACAGCGAGGTCACGCGCGCCAGGGCGACAGGATAGCCGGGCAGCTCCGCCAGCGAGCGCAGGCCCGCGCCTATATAGCTCACGCGCTCGTCGCGCTCCTCCTCCTCCCCCGCCGCCGCCCCCTCCGGCTCCTCTCGCTCCCCCCTGCCCCCTCCCGCCCGGCTGGTAGACGCGCCGTCCCGGGCCGACATGGCGCTGACCCGGTATCAGTGGCACGCAGTGGGAGAAGCGGATCCGAAGGGTAATGCCAACGGGCTGAGCGCGGTCTGCAATTGTGCTGCCGCGCTTCGTCTGCCGAGGATGTGCTGGCGGATGGTGGCTTGGGACTGCTGCAGTCGAGTCTCATCCTCGGACGGGGACGACTGCTCGTATACAGCGGCTTTCTCCTTCCCCGCGAGTACCAGCAGTCACTACCCTCTAGCAACCATCGATATAGCGACGGACCATCACTGATGAGAGCCTTTTGTTTTTATTGCCTTTTATTTTGGTGATTTCCGATATCGCCTTCTGCTGCTAGCTCATGTAAATAATAATAGCGACGGACCATCACTGATGAGAGCGACTCGAATCCCGGCCCTCGCACGCGGTCGGTCAAAGCCAAAATCCATCCGCCCAATAACATATAAAACGACTATGATCGGTCAACGAACCGGCCAACGATAGGTCAACAGTCAAACAGCATAGGGAGATACCTCGGTACCAGTACCTACAGCTGGTGAACTTTTTTGGTTACCAGTACCTACAGCTGGTCGTCACGCAACAGCATCCGCTACACGACGCTGCATCGTGCTGATGTATTTCGCTATCAGTACTACAGCACTCCGTATCATCAGGTACTGTAGTCGCTAATCTCGCTATATCCTATATAAAGGAAAATATCGGTCAGCTTTGACGATAAAATCGTGTGAGCCTTGATTAAAGTGTCTAACAATAAAGCACCGCATTTTCTGCAATCTTGAAATAGAGGGACTGGTACCGGCACGGCTTATTTGGCAGTAAGTTTCAAATTGAGACACAATAAAGCACCGCATTTTCTGCAATCTTGAAATAGAGGGACTGGTACCGGCACGGCTTATTTGGCAGTAAGTTTCAAATTGAAGACGGTACACCCCGAGGTACCGATACGCGGCACGTCGGTACGCCGATGATAAAAGTTCGCCCCGGGCCGGGTCATCGGCAGAAGCCGCCCCAGCACTTGAACTCGTGCAAACTGCAACAGTATTAGGTTTGACAGGGCCATTGGACCGTTGCTTCATTCGAATCCCGAGGGGCTAATGCATCAACCAGGTAAACCCGGGACACGGGCCCGGTCGAGATTGCCCTGAAATGACAGAGCCGGGTATCGATCATGTTGTCGGCGAGGAGGCCGAGGTCCCCCATTACGGTGACCAGCGGCGTGTAGGTCGCAGGCGGGACCCGGCCGGCGTACAGTCATGCGGCACGTATATAGATGCCGCGTGGCATGAGTGCCTCAGGCAGGTGGTGCGCCGAAGGGGACATCCGCACAAGGCTAAAGCACGCACAGCAGCGGCGCTGCCCACCTTCCTGAGCTGCATGACTCTCGGCAGGCATCTCAGTCGATGTATATGACATGAGGTTTACGGTAGACTGCAGATAAAACAGACAGAGTCAGCCTATTGTCGTTCTGTTGATACCGTGTGCGTCCGGCATGCCCAGCCACGCACGAGCTCACCGTTGGTACGTGGGGCAGGTACGACAGAGGCCACTCAGGCGCCGCAAGGCTTGTAGAGTATGGGAAGTGGAAATTTGGGTCCCCTTTCACATCAATGATCTTGATGTCGGCGAGATCGATCCCTCCGGTTGCATGCATGCCCTTTGCCACACCAGTTTCAACATGCAAGTGGCAGCAGGTGCATTGGGTGAACTCCACTACTTGCTTGGTGCATTTCGAAACACCGCGACATCGATGCAAATGCATCAATACGCAGGGTTGAAGTGCAGCAGGCTGCCATCCCAGCACGCATCTGCAGCCCCCGCGATGACATCCTTGACAATAGCCGCCGTACCAGGTACTGGAGAAAAATAGTAATTGCACACCAAGGACTAACCACTACAAGCTGTTACGTTCTCGCATGGTCGGCCCTTGACAGCAACGCCAGGGCAGCAAGGTCCAATTCAAGGCCTCCAAGGTCTTTTCCTAACCCTTCCCAAGGTTATTTAGGGAGAATGGGCGTAGACGGAGTGCGACCATCGTGAGTTAAGCACGCGCTCCACCGATGGGTCCTTTCGGAGGACAGTCAGAAAGCGCATTAACGCTGAGCCCCTCGGCGCCCATGGAGGGCACCCCACCGCGGCCTTCGGGCACATTGTTGCGTCTCACAAGCTGCTAAGCCTTGAGGCAATACATGGCGCGAGCAGTAAGGTGGGGTAGACGTGCTGCGGTCGGGCCATGCGGTTAGAGACCCCTAGGTCCGCGCCACTTATCAAGCGGCTTCATGCCTCCCGACCCCGCCACGAGCCATCCGTCCGGCTAGCAGCGCAGACGGCAAGAGGCTCGCCGACAGGGCTAGAATTAGATTTCTCGGGTCTAGGCTGTGATGCGATACCGATCGTGCACCAAGATGGCTCAGGGAGCGGCCGCATGGACGGGAGTGGGCTCGGGTGTGCACCAGCGGGTCGCGCCATAGACATGCGACTGTCCCGTAGTACTTTCATCGATACTTTCGTAATGATCTAAACTACCGGTAGTTTATGGGGTTTCCCAACAATTGAACTGTCCTAATACGATCCGTACGGTCTGCTGGTGGTTTCAACAGCGGTTAAATTTACGGTACCATCATGTTTCAATACATGATGCCCCATCGCCCGCGAGCCATGCGCTCCCGGGCGGAAAGCTGCATAGGAGAGCCACCAGCAGCTTGCCTACCATCTTCGGCGACTTATAAGGTGGTCGGCAGCCGTCGCTGCTGCTGCACGCAGCGGCGGCCGCCTCACCGCACTCCGCGATGCGCGACCCGCGCCGACAACTTACCGAGTCGGCGGGTCTTCTGCGACGTCGCCGGCAACCGACCCCGACACATCACACAATAACCGGTGCGGCACGACCACACTATGTCCCACATGCCCGCGCCCCGAGGCGACGTATGTGCGTTTCAGGTGCCGCCCCTCGTGCGAGGCGACGGGACGACCGCGTTGGTGATGACAGCGGTCTTACACCGCCATCATCGCGCGGGCTTGCGTGTCCACCCCTCGTAATGTACACAGCCGGTACTGCATGTGCAAAGTTACCGCTGCGTCGTGTACAACATACCGTACTTCTCCTTGCAGTACGCGGGCCGTTGCGTGCCCGTGCGCGGCTCGTACTCGTCCCAATGGTACATGTGCCACTCTATTGGGCACTCGTCGCCAACCTTGACGTACCTACTAGCCTACATTTCCGGTTCGTGTTGCACGCCGCCACGGCGCGCGGCAAATCGTGCATGGCGCCGTCAAGAGACAGCGCCTTGATTTATTCGCGACACGTCCGGTATATGCTGTCGCGCCGGAGTTCGCGCCGTCAACATCTCCCATCCGCGTCCGTTCGAGGTTCCTAGCCGCCCATCTCCTTTTGCGCTTGCGCGTCGATCGAGGTTCCTAACCTCTCGGCGCGAGACCGCCGTCCTACAAATCAAGTGTTGACGCAACAATCTGACTTACTACTAAAAATAAAATTCCTAACCTCCGGAACTAACAACCCCATATTATGGCGGTGATACCTCTACGTTGGGCACTTCACCAACATATGTTCGATATAGTCTCAGATTCACTTCCGCCACATGCAGGGCGGTGATCAAGGAGCCGCGCATGCATGGCATGCATCCGGGTCAATCGGCGGGCAATGGGAAATACTCGGGTGCGTAATTGTATCATAATATGTGCAGCCCAACCACAATTACTCATGCGGGGACACCCGCACCGTACTGTTGCAACGGGTTTGACGCTAAAGTTGCCTGGACATATAAACACCTGGTTTTAGTACGTTGCCGACGATTCTTAACGCGCCCAAACCGATGCCTTGACTAGTTTAGCGGCATCGCATGCGGTTGGTGCGCTTCACTCAAGTGGAAAGTGCGCCCCCTCAGCTATAGCCCTACGTTTGCCCTAGCTAGTCGATATATCACCGCTGCACAGTCCCCGACGTCCACGTGATAGGGCGCGCCCGACTTGGATGATCTACTAAATGGATTATACATGTATTCAAGTCGGATGCTTTCAAGAACGCCCGAGCCCGTGCCGCAGCGGCCGTAGCCTCTATGGGCGCAACATCCATTTCCCGCATCATCGTGGCGACCCCGGGGGAACTTTTTCCCACCCCAATATGGCACCGCAAAGTACTTATTGAGTACTACGGTTTGTAATTTATTTGCTCCGCTAATTCTATCCATACCCCACACTTCACACCCTCAAGCAAGTGAGAACCGGTAGCCTACAGGTTTTAAAGACAGACACACGCACTTCAGTGGGATTTATGTCCCGTCCACCGACTACAGGGTAATATACCGAATCGAGCGCCTCCATGGCGCGTTTGCCCCTCAACCCGGCGGTCGTCTACTCTGCCGCATAAATAACTTCGTCCGAGTAAATGACCGCACCGAAATACCTACCCGTAGCCAGGAGCGACAATATAGCGACTAGTCGCTGTATTCATGTACAACTAGCCATATGTCGTGCCCCCCCCCCCCCCCCCCCCCCCCCCCCGCCCCCGCCCCCCAAGCTGCCATAGGGCAGCTTTGATTTTTCCGCCCCCGGGACAGGACTGGCAACAGTGAAACCCTTTTGATTTTTTCCCGCCCCCGGGACAGGACTGGAGTGGGACAGGACAGGACCACTGATGAAACCCTTATTGCAGCGTCTCCACGACGGCCGTTTAGGCAGCGATAGAATTACGGGAAGACCGGGTAGGTGACGCTCCGTTATTATTAATTACATTAGCTAGCAGCAAAAGCGAAATCAGGGATATATCCGTTATTATGATGTGGGGATCGTTAACGCGGTCTCGTGCGAATGAAACTGCTTGCTCATGGAAGTGGTTAATCCCGATTGGCAACCACTCGCCCGCTCAGCACTCGCGATCGACCCGCTTTGTTTTCAAGCACTGCAAGCCTGTTGTCTGCTGCAGTCTACGCATACCATCATCACGTAGTCTAGGACTAGGACTAGGCCGCGACATTTGCGTACACGAAGCGGCTTAGCACGCCGTGCACGAGATGGCTGCTTGCTCGCCGGCAGCCGCGGACGAACGGGGCAGCAGTCCCGACAGCGGAGCGGTGGAGCCCCCCGCCCCTGCCGCCCCTGCGCCCCCCTCGCCAGCCCCACAGCCTGAAGCCGCGCCGGCGGAGTGCCCTCTCCTGCACCTACCGCGCCATCTCTTGCACCAACTGCTGAACGACCTGGTGCGGACCTCCAACGCGGGGCAGGCGTACCAGCTGGGGATGGTGCGCGCCACCCGCCAGCTTTCACGCTTCCACACTCTCAATCCTCACAGTCACACGCAGCCTAGCCTCGACGCTCTCCTCCTCCCCACCTCCCAATCCCCGCCCGGGACCTTGATACCCCGCCTGTTTGATGCGCATGATCAGACCTGCGCAGAGCTGCGCGCTTCGGTTGCCTCACATGAGGACCTCTGGCGCCGGCAGGGCCAAGCGCTGGGCTGGTGACAGCCCGCCCATTAGTGCCATGCTTGCCGCAAAGCCAGCCAGCCAGCCTGCCTGCCTGCCTGCCGGTGCGCCTGCTTGATGTCGCTGAGGACACGTGTGCGCCGCTGGCTGTGTGCGCTGTGACAACGCAGGCTGGATGTGGCCCGGCCCGCAACCCTTGAGGCCGGGGTGGCGAGGGCACAGCTAAGGGGCGGGGTGGGGCGCGAGGGAAGGGAGGTGAAGGACAGCGCCGGCAGGGAGACTGCTTTCGGGTTGTATAGCGGCAGGATGCGTGTGAGGTGCGCCGTGAGGTGCGGACGCCCATCCGCTGCCTTGGCGCATGTAGGAAGGGGGCGCACATCAGTCCCAGCTGAGGCTTCACCCTGCACCGCACGGCCCCGCCTGCAGGCACCTCCTCAAGAGCTACATCCCCTTCCTTCCACCGCTGGCCCAGAGGGCAATGCGCCGCGGTGCGCTCCCCAGCAGGGCCCTGGCATGACAGGCATGCTGTCGCATGTTGGGGGATGGCAGTGCTGAGCCGCGCCGCCCTCTCTCGTGCGGCTCGGCCGCTCCGTGCCAGGCGCGCCCGTGGCGGAGCTGCAGCAGGCAGAGGCGCAGCTGCGGGGCACGCTGCCGTGGGCGCTCTGGGAGAGCTTCCGCTTCCGGGACGGCCAGACCGACATGCCTGGCGCGCTCTTTGCGGATGGCGCCAGGCTGCTGTGTGAGGGCCCGCCTGCGCCTGCCCGCCAAAAGTGGTGTCACCGTCTAACCTTTATCCTGTCGCTATACTTTGGCACATAACACCACAGTCACGTCTGCGCATTGCTCACCCTGTCCTGCGCAACCGAAAGCGCGTCACTGCTGAATTTGGTACGGGAATCGGTATCAATCCCTAAGAGACGCTGCAGCAGCAAGGGCAATGGCGGAGGAATACAGGGCAAAGTCGCAAACAAACGCCAAGGCGGCGTTCATTGGCGCCCCTGCATGGCAAACGGCCCTACAAGATACGGGGTTCCAATGAGGGACATGGGTGGGTGGATGCTCGGCCTCATTTAGGTTTTAGGGTTGATGAATTTAGGGTTTGGGTTTTAGGGCTTAGGGCTTAGGTTTAAGATACGTGCGCACCCCCCTGAGGCCCCTTTTCGCTGCCCTCCCCGCAGCGCTGCAGGAGGCGCTGAGCGCGGTGGCGGCGGTGCTGGCGGCATTCGATGTGCGCGCCGGGCGGGTGCGGGCGCGAGGGGGGGAGGCAGCGCGGGCGGCGGCCTACGTGGGCGGCGGGCCGGACGGCGACGAGCTGCTGCTCCCGCTCAGCACCACCATGACCGGCAGCAGGTGACCGCTCCCGCCTGACCCCACCCGCCCGCATCCGCCACCCGCCTCCACACCGCCCCAGGGTGCGGCTTTTGTCGAAGTCCCACAGGCGCTGGCCCCCGTCCCGCAGGCGTGTGGCGTGCGGGGCGGTCAGCGGGGCGGTGTACTTCACGTCCGGCTTCACGGTCATCCGCAAGGCGGACAGCTGGGCGGCGTTTCTGGGGTCGCTGCTGCGCTGAGGCGGTGCTGCACGCAGCTGAGCCTGCGGACGGAACATGCCCTTCAACCCGTGTTGAACATGAAGGAGTCCGGGTCCCATTGAAGCCGGACGTGAAATACCAATATTCATCGCCAAATGTGCCGAATCACACTTCTTCTACTTTATCTCTGCCGTTGGCCTGGCCTTCAGAGGGCTGCATGCTACGGGCTACGGCGCTGTGCGGGCACGACCCTGTGCGGGCTCATGCAGCCGGACCGTGAAACAGCTGGCCTGGTCCGCCCGGGAACAAAGTGGTGACAAATTTCAAATCTATGCCGTTGCTTTAGAGCCATATCATACGTACATGGCGTCATCAGATAATCCTTGTCATCATCTACCGTTCGCGCACCGTGGGCTGCCACGTAGACAGCGGTAATGCATGACAAGAGACATGATTCATACGGACAAACATCAAATTCGTTGGTCTGTCGTCAGATATCGCACGCCGCTTCTACTTTGGCCGCCGCCATCGCGCCCGCAAACACAGTCTTTTCTACCACACACAGGCCTGTCTCGTGTCTCCCGCCCCGTCCCTCCCACCCATCCAGACTGGACAGTCATGGAGCGTCCCAGCTTTGCCGTAGACGAAGTAGGAGGGCTTGCACGCACCGCCTACGGCAACGCGCAGTAGGAGTGCAGCGCGTTCCCTCGGATGCTGGCCGTTGCCGGGGCCGCACTTGACATGATGGACACACCGCACACAGACGAAACGTACACCGACGAGGACAACAAGGGGGCAGCATGACCCTCCGTAGTGGGGGGAAGGGGGGGTCACTACGTGGGTATGCCCTGCCTGGGTGTCCGTTGCGGAGATCGCTCGGTGGAGCCTGCCGTGGCGTCGGCGCGTGCCGGGCAGGTGCGTGGACTAGGCGAAAGTGTTTTGAAACCGGGCCGGCCGAGGCCGCTATCTGATGACGCGTGTATACTGTACACGGGGGGATTTCGATTTGGAAATGCCTCAGTGTATAGTACACACCCGGGTCTGTCATCAGATAGCGGCGCGGGGCATGTCATCAGTTACGACGTGGCACGCTCCAGTGCGAGTATTTATCCGATGACAGGATTATCTGATGACGCCATGTCCGTATGATATGGCTCTTAGTGGCGATGAGGCAAGGCGGGACATGCGGAACTGCGCACACATGGGTGGGGTTGATATGGGCATATCTGGGAGGGCACGCGGTCCGCCGTGCGCGCTAGCCCCTGCTACGGCCGCACCTTTATTGACATGGTAACAATTGGCAGTCACTACCGACCGGCATGTAATTACAGGGAAATATAAATGGCCCCCATATAAATAATAGGCCCAACATAATAGGCCCCATATTATAGGCCGTTTATAGTAATAATAATTGTAATAAATGCGACTACGACTGTAGTATAAGTAATACGGGTAGTAATATATACTACAGTACTCATGCTGTTTATCAAATCAGCCATACATATAACATATATCTACGGATGAGTGATGACCTATTAACTTATTATGTAACTGCAAAAATAGCAAAACACTGCAGCAATAGGCATGGGATGCTGCTCAATATGGGCATATATATGCATGATGGCACATACGCAATTGATGTATAATATATGAGGCATCAATTACACTTTATCCACGTTTTGCGCTGCCCTATACTGTCGCACCCTCCAGCACAATCGCACCCGCCTCGCCCGGCTGGCCATTATCTTGGTCCCCACCATCCCCTTGCTGCCCTTGCTGACCATCGTCAGTAGCATTGTTGGATGAGGTTGCTGCTTCCATGTCGGCAGCGGCAACCTCTTGCACAAGCATGTCCTCAATCATGCTGCGCATCTCCTCATCTACCGAATCTAGCAATCGCATATTCACGTAGCAATATAGCATCTTGACTACCCTAGGGTGCTTCAAAGCTGCACGCCCCTTTGTCTGGATTACTTTATGAATGCTATTCATACGCTCCACTGGCGCCGCATGGGGTGCCAGTGACAAGATTCGTATCGCAATCTCGGCGAGCTTCTTCGCACTGGTCAGTGTCTTGCCCATGGTCTTCCACCAGGTGATGGGGCAGTTCCCACAGGCCATAGACGCTTGGCAGTACAAGATCGCCTTGACAACCTCACTTGGCAAAGAGCCCAAGCTGTTGTCCTGCAGGTATTTCTCCTTCATGCTTTGGAATTCCTGTTCATGCGCTTGCTCAGCAAACTCCTTCATCATCCTGTAGCCGCCATCTCCATTGTGAAACTTCATGAATTCATTGACACATTGAGTGACCTCGGACTCACTGCTGCAAAACTTGCGGAACAGTGCTGTGAGCGCAGCAACAGCATTGACGGGCAACGCCGGAGCAATCCGACACAAGTAAGGGTCCAGAAAGAGCGAAACCATATGGACAGGATGGTATAGCGCAGCCTGTAGGCGGCCAGTGGCGTTCCAGCGTGCAGCAAATGCTGCGGAAGCTTTGGATGCGAGAGAGGGCTCGCCCTGGTCCGCACTGTCACCGTCCAAAGGTAAAGACTGCCAGTTGGAGACGTCAACAGCCAAGCTCAGCATGATCAGATACACAAATGATATCCGGGCGTAGTCACCTTCCATGAATCTGATAGCATCGGTCACAGGTTGTAACAAGGCGAGAGCGCAGGAGAACTTCAGGAAGATGCGCCTCTCCTCGATGGAATCAACAAACCACTCGCGGTCGGCCATTGGGCTGCCATCCTTGTGTGTGGATACATCCTCCCATGCTGGGTCGTCTGGCATGTCCCGCAGGGTGCGCTTGTTGGTCAGAACGCTGCTGAGCATAAGCGAAGCATACGAGAACCCGGTGTCTGGGAACGTGCGCAACCCAGTGCCTTGAGGGCCTTTGAGTCTCAGGAAGAGCTGGCACACGCGGTCATGCCCGGTGACAAACACCACAATCTTGTTTGCCATGTTCACATATTCCATCAGCAACTTGGCATAATCTTCGCACAGCAGGTCCAAGACATGTACCACGCATCCAATGCATATCAAGTTGGGGAACATGAGCTCTAACTCGTTCAGCGTGCTGCGCATGTAGCCGACGTTGTCTGCCACGACACCAGTCCATTCCTCGATTGCACGGGTTTCAAGTTGCTGCTTAAAGAGCGGCACGTACGTACCTGAGTCCTCTCTAGCCTCACCAACTGGTTGAGAATCTTTGAAAGCCAATTTTGTTTGGAGCTGCTCAGTGAAATTAACAACCTTATCGCCTGACTCGGCTTTGAACCCATCGCCAGCGAGGGTGAACAGATTGGTGGAGGAGTTGTTGTGCAAGGCTTTGTGCAGTTGATCTTTGATTTGCTCATACAACTTGTCAAGCCCAGAAGTGCTGAACCCGGTTCGTGACATACGCCAATCCTTAGCGATGAAGCCAGGGCGGAGGACAGACAGAAGATTCGTAAAGTACACACTCTGAACGACCGCAAAGGGGAGTTCGCAACCAACAATGAAGCTCATGATCGCCATATTGATCTCAGATGCATGCTGGGGCGCCACATGGTCCATAAACCGGAGCATACGGCCTTCAGGCGCCTGTTGCGCCGGATCACGCACGGCAGCAGAGGAAGGGGCTGGAGCAGACTGCATGTTGGGTGCCAGACCTTGCTGCGCAGTGCCACCAACTGAGCCTTGAGGCACCAGGGGTTGCATCACAACAGTTTGAGTCGACCGCCGCCCGCGTGTTGAATTGGCGCGGCGCCGCTGAAACGTGCCGCCAGTGGCTTCATTCAACTCCGGCACCTTGTCCTGTGCGCATTGCAGTAAGTGCGCACGACAGTGCAGTTTTAGAATCAGTATATGACGCAAATAACATGTGCCGGTGTACAACCTAGGTGAATTGCAAGCTAGTCAGCAGCATTACCGCGGGCAGGTTGTCACACTTCGCGAGATGGTCCTGCATCTTGGTGGTGGGCACTCCATCTCTTAGTGCGGCCAACGTCTTCTCGCAGAACGCGCACTTGTACGCCTTCCCTTTTCGCACTTCCAGACCGTTATCCGAGATATACTGCTCCTCGACACATACCTCCACACAGAACCCCAAGCCCTCCAGGTTGTATGAGCGGCGGCCGCCACCCCGTCTAGGGGCGTGGCGGCGCTGACGAGGTGGCAGCGAGGGACTGCGCGAGCGCTCGCTCCCTTCCCCTGCCCTGGCTCGCGGCGCTCGGCCGTCCCCAGAGGTCGGTGCACCTAAGGCAGCTGCCGCAAGGGCATCTGCAGGGGCTGCCGGAGGTGGTGCGACGGCTGCAGCGTCAGCCTTGCCCGGGGCGTCCGCCATATTGAGAAAGCCCCTGCCGACACGGAAGGTAGCTGAGCGATCGGTACCGAGGGAGCGGCTAGGGAACACCACGCGATCGAGGCGGAACGCTCACGAGAGAACGCCTACAAGGGCGCCCGCGAGGCACGAACCAGCGAGCGCGTACGTGTGGAGAGGATATAATGTGCTACAGTTACCTTCGGCGGTACACCCAGGCTGTGGAGTTGCTTAGGCGCACAGGGTTGTTGGCCGGGACGACAGCTGTTTTGCTGCTGGCATGATGCAGCCCGGGACGTTAGAATTTGGGCGCGGAGATGGGCCATTGCGAATATATAAATATTCATGTTATATAATTACATGAGCTAGCAGCAGAAGGCGATATCGGAAATCACCAAAATAAAAGGCAATCAGAAAGGTCCTCTACATCGACTGCGGGGTGGAAGCAGTAACATGAGAAGACGCATATTCATGTTATTATTCGTCCAGATACTGATGAAGTGATGAGTAAGATCCACAGGGTAATCTAAGGGCGTGCAACGAAGCTAGGCAGTACGTTGTAGCATGCCGTCGAGGAAACATCCAGGATCATTGGAAGTGGGGGTCGAATGATTCTGAATGATACCAGTATGATTCGACTTTGAAAGATCCAGAATCATTCGACTCTCAGTGTTCCTGTAGAGTACGGGCAGGGCAGCAGTGGTCATTTTAAATTCTAAACTGTCGTAGCATTTTTACATCATCAGTTCCCGCTAAATATATAGCTCAAATTAGATAGCTCTCGACATCGCGCCACGTCGCCCGCATAACCGCGGTTTATGTAATTTACCGCCGCTGTGCTACTCCGCAGCTGCTTAACCTCCGCCGCGTCTGCGATCGCGTCCTCGTCGGGCGCCCGAGGGTCCCCCTCCTCGTCCTCCCACTCCACGTCCACCCAACCCGTCAGCTTCAGCCAGTTCCGCAGGTCATCCCACTCCTTGAACCCGGCCTCGCCCTTTTTCAGCACGACCGTGGGATCGCGCTGTTGGTTCTTGACCGCCGACCACTGACTGTCGTTCATGTCGGCCTTCCGCTCGCTACCCGCCCGCCACACCGCCACCATGGCCTTCACCTTCTCCGACAGGTTTTCCCCCACCGGCAGCTCAATGTCCGTTTCAGGAGCCACCTCCAGCAGATCCTCGCGCAGCTTAGACTCCAGCTATGCCTAATCCCCCCACTGCTTCGACCGCCAGTACGCGGGGACGCCTGCGCTGTCGGTGGCGCGCCGCAGCGCCAAGAACCACGCGAGTTCGCTGTCCCACCGCTGTGACCAAGCGTACCCAGACGAGTGGTTGCTGGTCTTCTCGGCTGCGCGGGACATACTGGACAACAGGGCGCGGGTCACTGGGTGTTGAGTGGGTGCAAGCGGTGGCGGCGGACGTGGGTTGCTGGAAGATGCAGAGTGGAGCTCGCGCGGGTGGACCTCCCCAGCGGTCCCACGGGCCGAGGAATTTAAGAGCTATCCAATTCATTTTACCGGTCATATCAGAAGCTATCTAAATCGCGGCGAGCTATCTATTTGTGAGCAATTAGATAGCTCGGAGAGCTATCTAATTGCGCGTACGCGGGCGTTACGCGCTGACGTGTCAATAAAGTGCTATCTAATTAGAGCTATATTTTTTGCGGGAAAAAAATTGTGCGCACTAGCGACTAGCGACTGCTTGTGTATCTCCAGATACCAAAAGAACTAAGGAAAAAGGAAAAAAAAAACTAAGAGGCAACTATGAACCGTTGCCAGCAGGAGTAGACTACTCCTGTTAGTAGTCTATCTACTATCCTGAATAGTACGAGCACCCAGGTACTCGTATGCTGGTACCGCGCAGTACCTGTAGCAGAGGGTGCGGATGATGGATCGCGCCGCCCGCCAGCTGCGTGGCGGCGGTCACGATTTGGCGGCTCGTCCTCGCTGCTGCGAGCAAGTGCACGGCGCACTCAACCGCCAGTAGCCCGGGAGATCAGTGCAATAAAGCGAGCAAGGACACATTCTCCGGCCCCTGTGTCAACCCAACGCAGAATTTACGCACAGATCTGTGCTGTAGTGAGTGGACAAAGCCGCCTGCAGCTGCCCCGTTAACGAAAACGGCGCGATGTCAATCAAGGACGGCCGCGGCGACGGCGACGGCGACGGCGACGGCGGCGACGGCGACGGCGTTGGCGATCCGGAGCCGCAGGCGTCGGCGGCGGGGGATGACGCCAAGCCCGACGACGCGGAGCGGCGGGCGCGCGCGAACCGGAAGAAGAAGGAGCGCGCCAAGCTCGCCAAGCTTGCCAAGCGCGGGCAGCTTCCGGCGAAAGGCCGGCTCGCGGAGACGGGCGGCGGCGGGGCTGGCGACGGGGACGGTGAGTCGCCGGTGTGTCAGTAAAGAATAAATAGATAAAAAGGCTCGCCGGAGTGGGCCGACCATGCAGAATCTGCATGCTTACTACTGAGTATTGGGTGGAAGCGAAACTAAAATGGCTGAGGGGGTCTTTATAACGAGTCTCCAAACAATGCACAGATCCGACCGAACCTGGGCGAGCGGGTGGGCCCGAACACCGGCCTGGCGCGGCGCCCGGTGAGAAGAGACGCGCGAGCGGGAAGGCGCCGAGGACAACGAAGGTGGCGCGCCAGAAGCGCGCAGGGAAGCGCGAAGAGAAGTGGCCCGGCGCGGAGGCGCTGCTGCAGCGCCGCGACGCCAACGACGCCGACACCATGACAGGCGCGGGGGCGGAGGCGGGGCGAGATGGCATTTCGGGTAAAGGTGGCGCGGTCGGGCAGGGCGCTGGCTGCGAGGAGGCGGAGCAGGGCGTTAAAGAGGCGGGGAACGGCGTGAAGCGGCGCGCCTCGTCTGGAGCGATGGTGCCCGCGTCGGTGCAGCGCCGCCGGCTCGCGCCCGACGCGGTCTCGGCGCGCGCGTCCGAGAAGGAACGCGCGCCGCAGGAGCAGACACCGGAGCAGGAGCGCAAGGGGGAGTCCGGTGAACAGGGGGTCGCTGCGGAGGCGGCGACGGGGGCCAGCAGCGACAGCGAAGAGGACGGCCCCGCGCAGCCGCCGCCCCGGAAGGCCACCACCGCGCGCCAGGGCCGCCCCAGCTTCATCTACGGCAACTACTCGCGCTATTACGGCTACCGCTTCCACTGTGCATTCGACGTGCGCGCACCCCCCCCCCCCCCCCCCCCACACACACACACACACCAATACACACACGCGCCATCGAGTGCTTTCCACGCGGGAAAAACTCATGAGCATACTATATTCGGCTTTGCCGTTGCAGGCATGCTATACATATATGTAGCGACCATATATACATATACATATGTGTATATATATGCGCATATGTATGTATGTACAAGTATATACATATATGGATGTGTACATGTATACATCTGCTTGTATATACGAGTCAATAAAGTGTTTCATTGTTGTAACCTGCCCCCCCTCCCCCCACCCCTCCTGGGGCCTGCATTCCCCCCTGGCCGTACTACAGCGCGACCCGCGGCTGGCGGAGATGGAGGCGAGCTGGTTTGCGGGGCGCCGCATGCTTGACATCGGCTGCCACGAGGGCGTCATCACGCTGGCGATGGTGGCGCAGTTCCGCCCGAGTAGCACGCTGGGCGTGGACATCGACCCCAAACTCGTCGGTGCGCTGGCCAGGGGCAGCTGCGTTGGGGGCGGAGGGGGGGGGGGGGTCGGCGTTATCGCTGCATTGGAGTCTGAGGACTGCGGGCGCTCGGCAGGGAGGGCGGAGAAGAACCGGGGCTTTGCGATCAAGGCGGCCAAGGAGCGGCTGCTGAACCGCCCGGACTGGGAGGGCGACACCCCCTCCGACGGCAGGCAATGCCCCTTCTCTGCCCTCCTGCCCTTCCTTATTTGAACCCCCTCCCCCCCCCCCCCCCCTCCCCCCTCCTCCTCTTCCCATATTTCTGGGTTCACATGCATGTGCACGGGTGCATGTGTACGCGGCTGTCAGAGTACTGCGGACCAGAAGCTGCGCCGCCGACCAAAGCTAAGACAGACACACACGCAACCAGCATAGCAAGCGATCCTGCAGGTACCAACATGGGAGGCTTGTATTGGCGGGGCTTCAAATGCATCAGCACGCGCAGATGTAGATGTCTCTGTGTACGCATATGTGAATGTCGCCATCTGCACATATATCAATGTAAAATTGTATGTCTTTTCCGCCCTCTCCGCATCTCTGTGAATGATGAAAAGTGGCAGCCTGAAACCGCATCAATGTACTACGCTGAGTTAGAAAGAAGGGGGGAGGGGCGCTGAGGGCGGCGGTGGTGCGGCGGTGTTGGCAGGGCGGCCGCGGCGGAGCTGAGCGCCCTGCAGTCGGCGCGCTTCCGGCAGGGCAGCGTGCAGGAGCTGGAGGTCGCCGCGGGCAGCGCGGACGCCATCACGCTGCTGTCGGTGTGCAAGTGGATCCACCTGCACGCGGGGGACCGCGGCCTGAAGGCCGTCTTCAAGAAGCTGGCGGCCGCGCTGGCGCCGGGGGGCGTGCTGGTGGTGGAGCCGCAGCCCTGGAAGTCGTACAACCAGGCCTTCCGCAAGCAGGTGGGCGCCGCAGCTGCGTGGTGGGTTCCGGGCGCGGGGTAGGCGAGGTGGTACGCTTTTGAGGGTCCGGAGGTCTAAATCTCTCGTAGGGTCCCACGGCAGCATGAGATGCGGTCTTCCATCCGTCGGCCAAAAGTCCCTATTGGCACTGTACGATTCGGACAAGGGGTGGCCTTGGGGCGCGCGGGGGGGGGGGGGGGGGGGGGGGTGATGTTTTGATACGCCAATGGCGCCGAAATGTGTCTACATATGCACGCAACACACGGCATGCATATGCATGAATATTTACAGAAATACCAGGGCTACGGCCAGCAGCCCAATTGGGTCGGGTGAGGCCCTGTAGCAACCCCCAGGACTCCGGGCTGGGCGCGTTATAACCATGACATACCATACTCAAAGAATGTGAGAGAGAGGGGGGGGAGAGGGGAAGAGAGGAGGCCAAGTTCGAGATGAAGGTGGCCAGGGCGCATCACCGGCCCCCTATTGCCACGAACAGCATAACCACGGGCGCACACACACATACACACCTGCATGCCTGTACGTATATACCATTGCATTCGGGTTTGCATGCAGCAATGATGGCACTGGTACCCCTTTGTCCCTTAGGTTAGAGGTGGGTGGCTATGAAGCGCGATTTTATGCTTATTGTGTGTGCTCTTCTTGGAGAGGACCGGGCTTTCCCGGAGGGGGGGGGGGGGGGGGGGGGGGCTGAAGTGCTGCGGGGTGTCCCCGGCCGGCAGGTGATGCCGACGACGTGCTTCAAGCCGGAGGACCTCCGCTTCACGCCGGACAAGTTCCCCAAGTACCTGCGCAAGCACTGCCGCCTCACCCTCCTCAAGCACATCGAGCCCGGCAAGGCGTCGGAGGGCTTCCAGCGCTCGATCTACGTGTTCCGCAAGCCCGCGGGCGACGAGGCGGGCGAGGAATAGGCAAGAGGTCGAGGTGGGTTGTCATCAGGATGGAACCGTGGCGCCCGGGGACACACGAGGCGAAGCAGGCCGACGACGACGTTCTCCGCCGAGGCCCCCAACCACGCACGCTACAAACACAAGACCGCGAATCAAGTATTGATCGAGGATAAAAGAAAACAATCCGGCGAATTGCCGAGACACCGATGCATTAATCTTCAATCGCCGAATTATCACGACTTGCGCCGACGAGCAAACATGACGTGACAAGAATTTCAAGAGGAACTTGAACTGGAGGAGGTTCGATGATTGCTGTACTTCCGGCTCAAAATGTAATCTTTCGCTATCCGGTGATGATGCTGGAGGGCCCTGCAGGCGCGCTGGCAAACACGTAGGCCCGGGGCATTGGTGCCGCACCATGGCACATGCTGATTCGTCTATTTCCGGCACACCTTGTCGGGACACCCGCCTTTGCACATCCTCACCACCGCAATAACATCTGCTTCTCCAGATTACGGGCCGGATATACTCAAAAAGACCGTCATCGAAACTGCAAAGACGTATAATTTATGGATAATTGCGGTTTTTCAGCATATTATCAATTCCATGTTTGACAACCCGGCACGACATGCATGAGTACCCGGGTACTTGCCATGTACGACGAATGAGCGCATGTTGTAGAGGAAGGATTAAACCTGCTGGATTTCCTTCTGGATTTTTGTATGGATTTCTTCAATGTTACATCTAGCACATGTAATCACCATTACACCCGCCCGCGCGGCGGAGGATTATGACCCCATACATCGCAACGCTTTGGATATGCGGTGTATATTATAGTTTTTAAACAGCAAAAAACAATTATCAAAAAACAGCAAAACACAATTATCTTGAAATGTATCATAATACACCACAAATATATCACGAATTTGCCGACTTATCTATCCAAAACAAGTCAATGCTTTTTCGACCTGCAAACCCAATTAACTGCAATATGAGAATATATGCCGTCAAGGGGTGCCGGTACATGTTCCCGTGCCGTATCCCGTTTACAGCTGCGCGTTACCTGAAAACCCATATCTGAGACACTCTCGAGTGTACCCAACCTCGTGGAACAAAGCATGGCGTTGTATAGAGGTATGAGCGCCCATCGGCATTGCCCGCCAGGCATGGGCACGGGCGGTAGTTACAAACTCGTTCCAGGGGTGCCGCCTCCCCCCGACACATTCAACGCCCGGGCGATCATTCCTCGTCCGGGTGCGACTGGTCGTGGAGCAGCACGTAGTCGCGGCTGCTGGTCCCAAACTTGATGTTGTCCTGCGGTGTGGGGAGGGCGCACAGGAGGGGGCTCAGCGGGCAAGACTCATATCCCAGACAAACATTCCACCAATGTATGTGCATCCGGCCACACAAACTACAGCGTTGGAGTGAAATCTTGAGACTTTCAAATATGCGTTCGCCGCGTCTGTTTTGCTCGGATCCGTAGTGCAATGCCGGAAACGAACCAAATGACTTATTTTGCAATTTGAAAGGGTATACTGACTCATACTTCAATTTAAACACTGCTGCCGGCACGTGTCTTGATTAAATGGAATTGTGCACCAAGTTGTGAATGAAGAGAGGCGGGGGGGCATGAGTAGCCTGCCTCTCATCGATTGCACGAGGGCCGAAATTGAGGCGTATGATGAGGGTTCGGTAATTAGAGTCGGCACTCTCACATGGTGTGTATGGGATAGCCGAAAAGATGATCACCGGAAACGAGAGGGGCGGGGGAGGGGGGGGGGGGGGTTCCCCTACCTGCTCCAGCAGCTCGTAGTAGCGTTCCGCCTCGATGCGCTCCCCGTTGAGGAAGGTCCCGTTCACGCTGCCCAGGTCCATCAGGTACGGCCGCACCGCCGCCTTGAGCATCCCGTCCGCGCCCTCCTGCAAGACACACATGCCATCCCTCTGCCTCAGCCTCCTGCCCCTCAACATGCTCTCTGTTGGCCCAAAAGTAAAGAATCCTTTGCAACGTCATTTGCGCATCGAGAAAGAGTATTTGATACATCCGTGCCATACGGTGTGTAAGAATTGAAAATATTTCACGGATCCTCCCCCTTTCTCTTTGCCCCGCCGGGGTAGCGCGCGGGGGAGGGAGGGCATCGTGCGCGAGCCCAACGTGTGTTTAGTATGGTACAGAAGTGTACCCATTGCAGGAGTGTGGAATCCAGAGAGCCGCAAGAATCAATCGTAGCAGTAGTCGCTGCATTGTATAGCCCCGCGTCCGCCTACGACCCGCCGACCCAAGGCCCGGCGTCCGGCGACGGACGAACGACGGCGTCCGGCATCCGGGTTCGGTCCATGCGGCAGGCTCGGCGCCATGCCCGCCCCGTAGACCTGGCGAGCGGCGACACCGGCCCGACTGGCGGCTGCAGGGCGGCCGGTACCCATACCGGTACAGGTAGTCAGCAGGTAAGCGCGACACGGTTATTTTGGCCTGCGCGGAATGATGACCGAATATATAACGGGTACATTTTGATCTATCTAATAATCTATGCGAAACCGTTCCGAAACTCCGCGACAGACAGACAGACAGACTAACAGAGAGACTCACCTCGTAATTAATATGGTAGGATGATGGCCCATGGTGTTTATTTCAAACGAGATGGTATCATGGCCGCGGCATGTTGATGGGCGGGTGTCTGCGGAGTTCGTGACCGGGTGCGTGTCGGTAGTATGTTCGGACGCCGCACCTTGGACGTCTCGCGGTACACGAGCACGGCGTGCTGCTTGCTGCAGGAGGGGTGGTCGGTGGGGACGTCCACAATCTTGCGCTCCCGCCCAAACATGTACGCCGTCTTGAGTGGAAGGGGGGGGGGGGGGGGGGGGAGTCATTAGGGCCAAAACGTTAGGCGGGTTCAAATTATAGAAGGTGTTGGTCTAACGGTTTCCCCCAACCAACAGCTGAAGCCTAAACCCCATTAAATCCTAATGCCCTACATGTGCCCACTCCAACAAGACCCCATCCTGCGAGCGTGTGCCAACCCTCCCACCATTGAGCACCCCCTTGGGGCATGAAGGGGAAATCGGGGGGGGGAGGGGGAGGACACCTGGCGGTGGATGTGGAGAGGGTCTCCGAAGGCCTTTTCGTTCTTGAACACGTACAGCCGCCACTTCTTGGTGGGCCGCCTCGCCTGCCAGAGCGGGGGCGGGCAGCCGCGCATGGGGTTACCAACGCCTCAAACTATAACGCTGCAGAACCATGGTGGGGAGGCTCGAGGAGTGTTGGGTGTGTGTGTGTGTTGGGGGGGGAGGGGGGGGGGGGGGGGGGGCGTTCACAAACATGCCGGCAGTGGCGAGCAAACTGCCAAGACACCGGTCCAGTGGCACCTCATACCAACATCATACCTACGACATGACGCGAAAAGCTCCTTGTACCTGCCCAAGCACCAGGCTAGTGCATCTGCCATACCAATGATTCGTGTATATAGAATGGTATCTATCTAAGTGGTATCACTGGTCGCTGTATTGCCAGCAGCGTGTATAGAGAATGGCAAAGCCTAAATATAGAACAACACAAACACGTGTGCATAGCCACCCCTTCAGCTACCTAAGCTACATATACTATACACTCATTCATGCATAAATAGAGAAATGGGAAATAGAAATAAATAAAAGACTAAGAATCCACACCCATAAATGTACATACAGTATATGTTCCACATACAATGTGTTGTATTGATAGATACATGCATGGGTGTGGATTCTTAATCGTTTATTCGTCCTTTTTTTCCCTGGCGGAGAGGGGAGCGCAGGTTCAGCATGATGAGAAATCCCGCCAGCCGTACGAGTACTCGTACCAGAGTGCGCCGTGAACAGCAGTGCATGTCAATTCGTCCGACACCGGGGCGACCAAAATCGTCGTCGTTATCACCGGAATATCGTACCGTACCACTACGAAGATATGTTTTCACGCCCGGGGCAGGGTCCGTCGCCGTGGGTCGCCGGGGCGCACCTCCGGCGGCTCCTGGAACTTGACGACCACCCCCTTGACGGTGTTGGACTCGTCCGCCAGCTTGCCCGACAGCCCAAACTCGGGCTCGGGCGGCGGCAGGTCCGCCGCCTCGCGCGCCGCGCGCGCTTCCTCCTCCTCGGCCTGCTGCTCCGCGGTGCCCCACTTGATCTTGCCGCTAGGCAGCTCGTCGCCGGCGCCCGCGCGCGGGCAGTCGCGCGCCAGGTGGCCGGCCTCGCCGCACTTGAAGCACGCGCGGCTGTCGGGTCGGCTGCCGCCGCCGGAGGGGCAGTCGCGCGCCAGGTGGCCCACCTGAGGCCGGCCGCGACGGAACACCACAGCTCAGACCGCCGGGACGTCGCTGTGAACACCGACTATATGCGGGTGCCGCCGCGGTCATAAGAACACCCCGACGAACGCAAATCTGCCCCACCAGGGCTCTATCAGAAGCCAAACGTAGACAAAATGTGGCCGAGCTATTGCGGATGTCCTCATGGGTTGCATGCAAACCCAATCTGAGGCTTATTACGGTAAGGGGTCGTAGGTGCGTTGGTACCCGTGGGATTGGGGCGGTCGCCCATGCCAAAAAGCGCGCAGAGACCAGAAGAAGCGCACCGCCATTTGCTGATATATGCAAACAGCACAGAGCAAGCGGCATGTCACGCGCTATGCGGGTCTTACGCAGCTGGCAGGGTTCTGACAAGGTAATAGTGACATAGCGTGACCACGCTGTGGGTTCGCGCTATATTTCGCATTATTTGTATGAATAAATGGATAATAAATAAGTAATGGTCTGCCCTGCGCCCGTCTCGACAAGATGCCTGCCCCCTCCCCAAGCCCCGCGAACCAGCCTCTACAGCACGCCGACCAGGCGAGACAACGCCCTCCACAAGTTCGACACTAGATAGGGGATCAAAAAAAGGAGAGTAATCTGAAATAGAGCTGAGGGCACTTCACCCACTGGCGCTAGACGCGCTAGTCCACGAATCTCGGAGCTGCCATGGGACCCCGGGCCCACATAGCGGACTCGTGATAGACACAGGCGCCGACATGTCGTCGCTTACCCGCGGCACCCACCCTTCTCACCTTCGAGACGGGGCTTAGCTGCTTCCCCGACTGGGATGCCGTGATGCCCCCCAACCACCTACAGCTCCTTGCGAGGTTTCTCTCTCTCTAATGCTCCGCCTTGATCATCAGATTCCACATTTGGTATATAAATGAAAACCACCCTGGCGTATTCGCCGCTCCGCCCGGGGGCTGAGCGGTTTACCCAATTGGGAGGCGATGATGCCCGTAATTCCCCACCTCATGACTCTATGGGGGGTCACTCTCCCGCCCTCCACAAACATGTGCCTTTATTTATGCACAACACCATCGATCTCGGCATCGGCATTCCCCCCCCCCCCCCCCCCCCCCCCCCCCCGCCATCAATGCACCAGCAGGCACGTCCGCACCTGGCCGCAGCTGTGGCACGCGCGGCTGTCGGGCTGCGGCTCCGCGTCGCAGTCGCGCGCCAGGTGGCCGGGCTTGCCGCAGCGGAAGCACGGGCGGTCGGCCTCCTGGAAGCGCACGCCACGCGGGGGCGGCGACCCGCTGCGCCGGGCCCTGGGCGGGGGGCTGCGCTCGCGCCGCCCTCGAGGGGGGCTGCGCTCCCGGCGCCGCGGGGGGTTGCGCTCGTCCCGCCGCAGGGGGCTGTCCTGGCGGCGCCTGCGCGGAGGGGGGCTGCGCTCCCGCTGCCCGCCAGGAGGGCTGTCCTCGCGCCTGCGCAGCGGTGGGCTCCGCGCCCGCGCCCGCCCAGGGGGGCTGTCGTGGCGCCTTCGCGGAGGGGGGCTGCGCTCCCGCCGCAGCGGCGGGCTGCGCTCCCGGGTGCGCTCCCCCCCTCGAGGCGGCTCCGGCCGGCCGCCATCCCGCTCCCCCGAGCGCGGCCGCCTGTCACGCCTGCGCAAGGCGCCATCCCGCAGGCAGTCGTTCCCACATGATGAGTACACATACATACATATATACATACATATATGTATGTGTATATGTATATATGTATGTATGTATATATGTATATATATAGCGTCAACTTACTTCCTTCGGGGGCTGGCGCGGCATTGATAAGGACAATGCGGCTATGAACCCGTCCCTCGTGCCAAGATGTTGTATGTAGACAAAAGTGAAGAGGGAGTAGCGAATGTGGCGAATGCCGCCACGCCTTGCATGCCATGGGCCCAGCCTGAGGTGTAAGTTGCGGGTGTTCTCTTAGTAGGGGCACCGGCAGCGGTGTGCAAGTGCCAGTGTAAGACTCTGCCGCGCTCCAGCAGTGCAGCCCCCACAGCATCTCTCCGGCAGTGCTCAGCAAACCCCTCCCCCCTCCCCCCACCACCAACAGGGCCCCACACCCATCCCCCACCCTGCGCCCCTGGTACCCCACGCCAACGCTCGGCAGGGCGGGGCGGCGCTGCGCTGGCAACGGTACCTGCGCTCCTCCGGGGACCGCCTGGGGGGCGGCCTGCGGTCCGGGCTACGCGTGGGGCGGGTCCTGTCCACGGGGCTGCGCTCCCGCCTGGCTGACCGTGCGCCTGCCTCCCCGCCGCCATCGCGTCTGGCGGCGCAGCCGGAGCGGCGGTCAGCAGGCCACAGCAGCGGGGGTTTTTGCCCCATCTGTCAGGAGACAAACCCCCGATAAGTGTATCGGTAAGTGCGCGCCTCATTTGCAGCCTATCCAATAAAAGGACACGGCACGGCAAGGGCGGCACAAGAGTCTCAGCATGTTACAAAGGTCCCCCCCCCCCCCCCCCCCCCCCGGGGGGGGGGCGCCCTTCCCCTACCCCTAAACCCCCTTCAACCTAGGGGTCGTTGGAGAGAGGGAGACAAGCCCCAGGGCAAAGCGCCGCCCTGGTTGGCGGTAAGGCGGCAGACGGTTGGAGGGCTGCGGCGATGATGAGCGGGGTGGGTGGTACCTGGGCGGCGGCGGCGGCAGCTTCCCCCGCGCGGGCGAGCCTCCTGCGTCCGACGAGGAGGAGTCCGAAGAGGACGAAGACGAGGGGGACGAGGAAGCGGAGGGGCTGCGCGCAGCATAGGGGATCCCGCTTCCTTAGACGCCGGTGTATGCGGACTTCCGCATCAAGCAAGGACAGGGGGGGGGGGGGGGGGGGGGGGGGACCTCATGGCGCCGGTGGGCAAGAGCCACTGGCCGGTTCTGCTGCCGCTGGCGATGACGGGATCTGCCGAGGTTTGTGACGCAACCGGAAGGAAGCGTTTGAGTTCCCTCTGCTGCTGCGAGAAAGACGGCTGGAAGCGACGCGGTCGCGGGGGTGAGAAGGTGATGATGTGCGGTGCCCGACAAGGTACTGCCGGGGGCTCGGTGGCCCCTCGGCGCTGGGAGTCGCCGAGCAGGCATCATCGGGCGGCGGATTGCGACGACGGGAGGGGCGGCGCGCGGTTTCATGGCGCGTTTCCACGCGCGCTTGTCGCCCTTCTGTTTTTAGCCTCCGGGACAGCCAGACAGCGCAGGAGTACAGGACTGGCAAAAGTGAAACCCATGCAGCGTCCCCTTCCGGTACTAAGGTACTAAGGACTAAGGACTATCCTTACGACGGCGGTTGAAATAAGGCGGAAACTCCGTTCGTTTTTCGATTGCGCGCGTGCGGGACGCGCACGGTCTACGCGTCTACGACCTTCGCAGACGAAATCGGGCCTTTTATCTACACGGAACCGGTACAGGTAGTCGTAAAAGCTGCAGTTCCGTTCGCTATATTGTTGCACCCCCGCGCGGGCTGGCCGGCGGCCACAGGCCCTCGCTTGCCTGGGACGAGTTCCGGTTCAAATTCCCTCAGCTCAAAACGCCTTGCTGACTGGAAAGGAGGGCAGGCCTATCTACGCCTTTAACACATGTGTGAGCCATGTCAAGTGCGCCCTACCTGCCCTCCTTGTCTCTCCTGCCTACATACCCCAGCACCTATTATGAGTTGTCTTACTTTCTTGCTGCATTGCTGTCTTGCTGCTCGCCACTCGCGCTTAACATCTATGTGTTGATGTTGTCGTCACAGGTGGGTCCAGTCTGCCCATGGTCCTTTTTTGTGGAGGAAGGAATGACAAAACTATCGTGCGGGACGACCCATTCATCAACCAAGTGCGCACGCACATATTAGATACATAATCATAACATGTTGCAACACGACTTGATTGCATGCTGCATGGCTGGCGCATCCTCAATACTTAACTTGAAATTTTTTGATGTTACAGCTGCGCATAGACCCGATGTTCACCGCGATGCAGTGGGATACATTTGATGCATCCAGGGGAACTGTCACCAACAGTGGCGTCCATGCGATCAATGGTGGTGGCTATCACCAGTGGAGAGATACCATGGCCGGTCAGAAGCCGGACGAGGCTGGGACACTAGCCTGGCACACTAGGCTGGCATCACTAGCCCGCGTCGGCGCTCTGAGTGAGAGTGTCAGGAAGGATTCTGAGTGAGTGTTTGGTATCATGAAGCGCCGGCACATAGTGTTATTAGAGGTAATAATTGCTGTAAATATTTTTGTTCTGCGCTCCAGCCCCAGCATGCCCTCCATTGATCATGATTGTGTTACTTGCGTATGATACAAGTGCCCCTCATGGTAACCACAAAGGAGCAAGTGGAGGACATCTTTGTTGCATGCGCCATACTGCACAATATGTTGCTTACGTATGACGGGCTTGCTTTTGACACGTCGCTGATGGAGATGTGCGTTGCAGGTTGTCCATTGCGGAACAACTTCCGGCATCACAGGAACATGCATCCGGCGAAACTTAGTGCCGGAGACATGAAGGGGTCCGTTCGGCCCATTGGTATCGGCAGCGTGCTCGTCCGGTACGCTATGCGCGTCCTCCATCTTGCGCGCTCATGGCGAGCCCATCGGCTAATGGTTTGCCGCCCGCGTTAAGGGTGGCGTGGAATTAGTCCAATTCCTTGTGCGATATATCCTAGACTCGGATCCATCCCTCGTCTTGGTGCAGCTTGACGCCGAAAACGCATTAAATTCCTTCTACTGCTCCGAAATGTTCCGCACACTGCTCGAGGACCCTGTTTGGCAGCCTCTATTGCGTTCGGCAATCATGCTTTCTGGTCAAGAGTCCAATCTGTACGTTTTCGACGGCTCCCAACCCGGTCCCTCTCTCCGGATTGCAAGCCGTCGAGGGGTCCGCCAGGGATGCGTCCTCGGCCTCGTCATGTGCGCCGCCGTCGCTGCCCGAGTGTATGCTCGCATCGCCGCGGCTGCCCCCAGTCACTCAGTGTTGGTGGCTTTTTCTGACGACGTCAATCTGGTCGGCACTGGTGACGGACTTGCGCTTGCTACGTGGGTGGCCCCGTCCGCTTTTGCCGCCGTTGGGTTGAGCGTCACCATTCGCAAACGACATGCGTATTGCCAGCTTAGCTCTTCGTCCCCGTTCGGCGCCCTTCCTGTTGGGCATTTCTTGCATGGTGTTGCAGCCTCATGGTCCGGAATCAAGGTGCTTGGTGCCCCTGTGGGCTCGGCCACTTTCGCCCGGGACCGGTTGGAGAAAACGGTCGAAAATTTTCACCAATTCGGCTCCCGGCTTATCGGTTTGGCCGACCACTTCCACTCCCACACTGCTCCTCGTTTGCTGCAAGTTTGCGGCCGTCGTTTCGGCCACCACCTCTGCTCCACGCATCGGGGCTTGGGTGGCTCTGAGGGGTATGGCGACACTATTACGTCCTTCCATGAAGACGCAGACGCCGCCGCATTTTCAACGCTCGCCGGCATATGGGGTGTTAGCCCCGACCTCTTGGATACGCCCTCCATGCGCACGCAGCTGTCCCTCCCGGTCAAATTTGGGGGCCTCGGCATCGGCGATAATATGGTTATTGTAGATGCCTCCCACATCGGCGTTGCCGCCCTTGTGGTTGGCCAAGCTGTGACTTTCCTCCGTGCTCAACACGCCACCCTCAGCGACGCCGGCGCGTTACTTTCCGACCCGTCCGGCGTATTTAGCCCTCGTAGCCTCTATCTTGTTGAGGCGTCCTCGATTCACCAGGCTTTGGCCACCCCAACGTTGGAGCCCGATGCCGGCGCCAACGTATCGGCGCCGATGTGTGCTGTCGAGCTTCGCGCTGCTCATACCCGTGTCGTTGAAGAGTGTGGAGACGCGGTGCTCGAGGATCTAGCGGGGCCGTTGGCCTATGCCCTAAAATTGCTCCCCTCCAAGCGCTCCCACGTTGCCCGTGCCGGCTGCTCGGCCGCTAGGGCTGAGCCGGCGTCTGCAATGCGCTCGGCGGCCGACCTCGTCCAAGCTATCCCGCATTACTCGGACTTCCCCTTGCACTCCATGCGGAAAGTACAGGAAACCCTGAGCCACCGCATTCACACGGTCCGCTTCGCAAAGCTTGCTGCGCGCGTATGCCTACAAGCGGCCCTGATAGCAACCGCTTCCGAGGCCGCCTTTTACGCGATGCGACAGCATTCCTGGTGACTAATACTCCAAGTGAGGATCGCCCTGGTACGTCAAGTCCGTGAGCGTTCCCCTTAGTACTACGATTCCATGTTCCGCGTTGCCGCTTGCCGCCCATTTGGCCTTCCGGCGGCTCCTGTTGTCTCCCTTGGCGAGCCATGCCCTTGTGTTTTTTGCTCCTTCTCGGTACAAGGTATGCGGGCCCGTTTTGAGGATGCTGACGTGGATTTCACTCCTTCAACTTGGGCGGTCGCGTACGCTGATCACGTGGCACGTTGCTCTGGGGGCGACTCCAATCACGCCGCACACGAGTGGGCGGCACATGGCCTTTCCGACGTTTACCACGACGTGAAGTCCGCGCTGGGCGTGCGTGGGTGTCCATATCCTCACGGACCCGTCGGTGCTTGTTTCTCTTCCGAAGGGCAGCGACGGCCGGCCGGCCGGCCGATGTTGGGCTTTTTGGGTATGGCGGTATCCGCGGGAACACGGTTGCTGTCGATACCACCATTGCCCCTATCCTCGGCGTGTCAAGCTCGGATCCAACGACTGCACTGCGGGCTGCAATGCGCCACAAAATCCAAAAAGTATGATGAGGGTGTCCGAAACGCCGCCGGCATGCTTCGCTTTGTTCCTTTCGCCGTTTCCGAGTTTGGCTCACTGGCCCCGCACGCCGAGGCTTTCTTGGTGGAGCTCGCGAAAGCTAGCTACACATACACTGGCCAAAAAATCGGCCAGCTCTTGCTTGTCTGCGTGGCGCCGCCGCTTCTCCTTGCTCACCAACATGGCACATGCAGACAACGTTCTTGGCGGGGTCGCGGCCGCGCGCGCGGCACGTGATGGTGCTCTTGCGCCTGCGTCGCGTCGCTCGTCGGCATGTGTTGCTATGACCCGGCGGGTCATTGGCTGCAAGCGTCCTCGCCGCGGCAAATAGCCTACCCCGGGGCGGTGGTCCCTTTGGTTCTGGCAGCTTGGCGACTTCGTGGTACCCTTGGCCCCTTCTTGTTTTTTGGCTCCCTGGCCTCCTGCTCGACCTTGGTTTCAGGCTTATGTCTCTCTTTGGCTGGCAACCTTTCATAGTGTTTGTCAGTTCTGTTTTGTAGTGCGCATTTGTTAGAGCCTTAATGTTCAAAAAAATGTACATCCACGTAGTCGATTTTAATAATCTATAATGGGCCATATTTTAGCACCCATATATATTTTGCACGGATGATGCAAAGGGGCGCGAGGCGCGCGCACTCCCGTCGCGTCGCGTAGTCGTCGTCAGCGCAGCTAGCGCAGGGGTGCTGCGCTGCGAGTTGCTGCCAGCTCTGCAGCCCAGACGGCCGTGTGGAGCCACTACAGGTAGCCCCTCACTTCACGTGCATCGGCGCTCCGCGTCATCGCAAGGGTCACCACAGCTGCCATACCATTTTTAAAGCAAGCACCCGAGCACAAAACACGCGAGAGGCCGCGCACTCGGCAAGATCGGCGAGCGCAGTACTGGCTAGGTTGCTTCGCGCGTCGCTCAACCTGAGCGAGCGGGCCGCGTCGTGCTGCGACTACCCGTGTGTACTTGTGCCCCACCGGTCCTTCAGGAGGAATACCGGTATGTTTCGATCCATGTTACCGCAGCTACGAATTGAAAGGTAAATTGTTCTGCAACCGCCCTTACTGCAACTATCGTTACCGCTCCGGGCACCGAGCCTCTCTGCTGGATACCTGACGCTGTGCCAATGCGCGTGGCTGTGGCTGTCGTGGAGATTGAGCAGGTGGAGCAGCTCAGCGGCGAGCGGAATGCGAGTCCCCGCGCCCCTGGCGTGCCAGCAGCGCCCCAGTCGCCCTCTCGGCATGGCGGGTAAGCGGCTCGGGAATAACAAGGCGTGCTTCGGGTCGGTGCCCACCCCGCCAGGCGCGCCAAGGTTCGCGCCGCCCTGCTCATTTCTGCTTGCCGGTGATCCCGGCCGCCCCAGCTCATCAGCAAAGCGCACCAAAACGCCGGAGTGAATTATTCGAATCGTTGCGAGCACCGGTACCGGTACCAGGGGTAACCGGTTAGAACCGCAATTGCGATCCGGAATATCGGAGCAACATTTTAATTCCGCCGTTTTATTCAAAAATCATCCGGTGATTGAGTTTTGATGGATCTGTCAAACTCAGGGGACTCCTAAAACCATATTTGCCATATTTGCCAGTTTCGACATCTCCACCTCACCCCACCCCACCGAGAATCGTGAAGGCACTATGCACACCATATGTTGCCAGCGTGGCAATTCGCATGCCCAAGTCTTCTGACCCCTCTGTTCTGGCGGGTAGGAAGCAGCCCTTTGAGGTGTGCCAAGCGCATATCCTCGGGACGGAATATTGAGCGGCGGTGTGAATCATTGATTCTCCATATTATACATACCGTGGGGTCTGGGTGCGCTGCGCACGGTCCCGCCTAGCACTGGAGTATTTCTGACGGTGTGGGCCGGGGGTTAATAAGGTAACATCGATTTTGAATCTGGTTTGGTTTATAAAGAGTCAATCGCGATCATTCATGCGCATTCTAGCTGTCATTGTCATATAACAGCACCGCAACCACGCTTTGCATTCGTGGTACATTGGATTAGGAGTATCGTGTCTTATTGGTTTATGGTATTTTTTTGACCCCCCCCCCACCAAATACATAAAAACGGCATTATATTAATATGTGTGTATATTTGTATATGAGAATACACCACGAATACCACACGGGATATTCCAACTCGTTGCGTTAGACCCCTTTCCTTTTCCTTTTGAATCCGCGAGCCGATTTAAATGTTACGGAATCATTGTCAATTGTAGCTATATTTTAATTCAGTATATCATGATATATAACGCATTATTGGTAGGTATCCAGTATCATATACAGTGTCCCAAGAAAGTTGCCATTGTGTTGGCCGCGGTTTTGCTTTTGCTGAGTGCCGGAGCCGCGGCTGTGTGTGCGCGATTCGGCTCCGCGCAGGCCCGCGCTGGAGTTCCCCGTCCCCAAGCGCCGCCTGAGGCGGGCGGTGTCGGCGGACCCGCGCAGCGGCGGCAGCGGCACGGAGGCGGCGACGGCGGAGGCGGAGGTGTGGGAGGTGGACGGCGGCGCGCACCGGCGCCGGCGTCTGCGGTCCGGCGGCGAGGCGGGCGAGTGGGAGGAGCTGGAGGCGGGCGGGCGCAAGGCGGCGATCGAGTCCACTGGGAGCAGCGTGCTGGACCGCGCCAGATGTGCGCCTGGTCGCTCATACACCCGCCACAAATGCCCAATCCTCTTCAAATACCCTACCCACCCACAGCTGGTGGATTGACATTGTCCTGTGCCAGCCTAACCCTCCCGGCGGCCCCTCTGCTGCCACAGCCCTGTTTATCCCTCAGGACTACCCGCACAGCGTGACGCCCGACTACCTCCCGTACCAGCTCGTGACGGTGGCGGCGCACGTCACGGTGCGGCGCCCGTCCCATCACCCAATATGGTGGGACTTGAGAAGGGGGGAGGGGGGTGGACTGCTCGCTCGGTCTGCCCCTGATGAGTCGCTTGGGGTGCAGGGGTGGGCGGAGCTCTCGCTGGCCACGTCGAGCATGCTGAAGGCGGTGGGCGTGGGCGCGGGCGTGGCGGGCGCAACCGCCGCCACCGCCGGCATCAAGTGGATTGTCAAGGTGAGGCCAGCGCTCGCCCGCCCCGCCGGGATGACTGTCCACTCGCCCCCGACTAGCACTGAACGCCTGCCCCGTGGCGTTGCCAAGGACGGCGTGGGCGCGGTGGGGCGGCTGTTTGTGGGCGGCGGGCTGGCGCGCTACTTTGACGAGGAGCCGCGCAAGTGGCGGATGCTGGGGGAGCTGGTGAACACGATGGGAGTGTGAGAGCGCCCACCGCAACTTCGCCCCAGCAGTGGCGCACCCGCTGCAGATGTCAACGGGATGTGGGTCATTATGATGAAAGGGACGCTGCACAGCCAAACACGGATGACATTAGATGACGATAAGATGATATTTTTTCCCACAGCAAATATGGTGATGTTCCGTGTATAAGCATGATATCTAGGCAGATATCACCTGAAGGATATAAGCCAGATACCGTGATACAGACTGATATGGTTTGTGAGCCGCAATCGGGATACGAACATGTTTATGGTGGGGCCTGTGGTACGAAGCTCACAGCGCGGAAACGATATTCGATATTTGAAGTGGTCCACGAACAGATATATCGTAAAGTTAGCGCGGAACTAACCCGAAATACACAAGAAAAGTGCGAAGCGATATTTCGCAACTGATACGTGCGCATATTGCGCATATTCGGACCACCCACCGTAGCATGGGGACCACCCACTTTCGCCCGACATCGCGCTCGCGGGCCGGGTTGCTCCGAGAATAATGCTCGGCAAACCAGCCCCGTATGCCACTGACGCGGTCAAGGGGCGTCTCGAGGTGCTGCGAGTTTCCCGAAGGAAAACGATGAAGTTGTCGCTCAATGACAGTGGCGATGTTTAAAAAATAACACGGAAATGTCGTTTGCGCGCGGTTTCGCGCGCAGGTTAGCACAGGTCATATAGGTAAACATCACCGGAATGGCGGTGTGGTGCTTTTAATGTGAGATAACACTATAATAATCCAATGCGCTGGGTCTACATAACTCGACACGCTGCCGGATTATTTACATACCGAAGGCATCCGGCTATGGTCCTGACACAATGATAGTCATGCCAGTATTCATCGCAGCATAACCCCCCCCCCCTCTCATGCCAGAGTTCCTTCTGCTGCAATGCTCCTCCTTCTGGTGCCCCTTTATCACTGACGATTTCTGCGGCCCCGGCCCCCAATGCAGCGCTCTGGAGATCGCCACCTCGCTCTACCCACAGCACTTCCTCGTGCTCGCAGGCACAGGCACGCTTGCCAAGTCGGTGGGCAAAGGCATGGGCAAGCCCGCGTTCCGCGTGGTGCAGCAGCACTTCTCGATCCGCAACAACGTGGGCGATGTGGCCGCCAAGGAGGAGGTGCTTGCCTCCATCCATCCCTGTCTCACCTCTTCGCCCCTATCTGCCCGTCACCATTAGCGCAATATTATGCATGTGAGACTGGTATTTCAGTGGAGCTGCAACTTCGGTGCCATGGCCTGAGACAGCTGCTGGTGCTGCTTGCTCATATTTGCATTGCCGCCGATGCCTTCCTTCCAGGTTTGGGAGGTAACGGGGCAGATGCTGGGGCTTGGAGTCACTGTCATCATCCTCAAGGTGCTCGAGACCAACCAGTCCATCCCCACGCTGCTCATCACCTGGGTGCGCACCCCCCCCCCCCCCCCCTAACCTGATTCTCCCTCTATCCGCTGTCGACATCGATTGTCGCCATCGCAGCCTTTCCGACGGAAATAGATTGGCACCCCACCGCCACACATACCCGAGGAGTATATTATGATATCACAGAACACTAATACTGTCGAGTGGTAGCGTATATTTTCATCGCAATTGGCGTTGAATTAAGTGTGATCGCAGCCCAGTCGACATAGAAGCCAAGGCGTGCTGCGTAGCAGGAGAGACGAAAATGCGCGAGGTGACTTGTCATTGAGGGCGCGCAGCGGACAATGCTAGCGGTGGCGACTCCCATACCTGTCGCTACGTAGTCGAATTGTAATAATGCTATGTCAACACTGAGTGCGACGAGCATCGAGTCGTATTACATTGTTTGCAACGACTCGTTCCGTGCCGCATCATGTAAAAGCTTCCCCCCTCAGGGTACCTGAGTTGGACCATCATTTAAGTGTCGGGAATGTCGGCCTACCTGTGACACATGAAGCGCCCCCCTTTGGAACCATGCTGCCCAGGCGGTGATCGCGACGGCGCATATCTACTTCCGCTACCTATCCCTGCGCACCCTGCGCTTCAGCGGACTCAACCAGAAGCGCGCCTGCGCCCTTGCCCGCAGCTTTGTCGCCGGGCAACCGATGCCAGGTGGGCGCCGCCTGCTGTGTCGCCATTGCCCCTCCGCCCTCGCACGCAAGCGGGCCAGCATCAAAACGACAGCCAGCGAGCAAGCGGTCAGCCCAGCAATAAGGCCGACACGCAGCTGCACTCGCCAGTCTCGCCGAGGCGCGCCTCGGGCGCTACGTGGCACGTTCCGACATATCGTTGCTCGTCCCGACATTGTTTCCGAGAAACTGCACGTTTCAAAATTCCGGGAATTATTCGCTTTGACGGCGGCCTGACGCGTGGCGGTTCTCGTCGAAACAGGCGTGGATGAGGTGAATCAGTGGGAGCCGATGCTGCAGGCGCGCGAGACAGTGTCGCCGCGCGTGGAGATGGGGAGTCCACTAAGCGCCGTGCTGGGCGCCGCGGGCTCGGTCGCACCGAGCATGCTGGCGGCGTACGAGGGCGAGGCGTACTTGCTGGCGTGGGCCGACGGCGAGGGAGTTGTTGCTCTCCGGCAGGGCGCACAGGGCATGGATATGCTGAAGGCGTTGCTGCAGGTGTGCGCCGCCCAGGGCGGGTTGGTCGCTGCTCAATAACTCGTCGACTTGAGGTGTCGACTGGGCGCTTTTGCCGATGATGTGGCGGGCACTATCGGTTCGTATGTATGTACCGTGCATGTATACGGTACACGTGAGACCTATAGACGCATGGACTAAATTTCATGCTGAGCAAAGCGAAGCTGGAATGCTATACCGAGTACTATGTACCCAGTACCGCATATCTTATCTGTCGTTATTAACGTGTTGCTGTGTTTTTACCGGTAAATACGTGCATTTCAAAAGTCGCGATTTGATTACCAAATGCCATGCTGTCACTAACCCCGAAGTCATCAGTCATGGTGCTAATTCGTGCGATAACTTTCCTAGTGACGGAAAGGCGTGCGTTCCAGCACGGCGACTCGGCGTTCTTCTTGAGGTTTACTGGTGATAGCGACAGCCGCACTGAAACACTGACAGCGGGGGCCGTGTCGCTACTGTAGGCTGCCTGGCTGGAGCATGCAGGCATCGCGCACGCCTCGGACGCAGAGCTGATCGCCAGCTTGCGGGCCGCCAACGACATGATGCCGGGATTTTGCCGGAGCGCGTCCGGCGCCGGATGGAATCTCGAGGACATCATCATCCGGTGTGCGCAGCGCTCCGCCCTCTGCGCCTTTGACCTTGCTTACCGGTCCCAAAACCACCGTGGCTGCCTCATGTTCAGCTCCATGCTGCGCTCCATCCGCACCTTCCACCTCCTTTGAATAGATAACCTATTGATGATTTGTCAACAATGGTTTACCATCACATCCAGGAGTTGAACACATTCTTTCCACACCATGACTCCATCAACTATAATCCGGAGTATTTCCAGGAGGTCTGGAAAACACCACACCAAAGTGCAAACGAAGTGGTTTAACGTGGCGGCCACTCGAGATGAGATTCAATGACAGATAGAGGGGGGGAGAAGGGGAGGGGGTCACTGTACTTTGTGGGCTCATGGAACGCTGAGATGATGCTCTCGAAAGCATGAGGTCTCACTGGCGGCGTAACTGATCGTGCTCCGCAGTACTCCGGACCTGCGGGTCGTAACGGTCGACCGCTCGCCTCACGGCGTAGCGGGCGCGGACGGCAGCGAAGGCTGATGGCGCCGCAGCGCAGTGCTGAACCAGCACCACGAGTTGAGAGACACTCAGTTGAAGGCAGCGGCGGGACTTGATGCCATCAGAGTATCTGGCAGCTACCTATTAGCGGGTGCGCGAGCGGTTGCCGCCGCTGTCATGAAGGCATGTTGCCTATTGCCTGATGCCGCATTCTCAGCGAATAATCCGCACCGTCCACAACACGCATTCGCACCCTCTGCCTCCATCCCCATGGCATGGTCGCACATAAACTCTCAGCCGCACATGGTTTCAGTAGTGTGCGCAAACATGTACGCGCCGTATTATCAATGCGCTGCACAGCAAACGACCTGGCCGCAATGACCATCGATGTGCCCCAACTGTGCAGCATGTCTAGACGGGCGTGTTGACTTTGATAGGTTGCATGCGAGCTGCTGATATGGGCTGACTGAGACCCAGCCGGAATTGTATGGCAGGATACGGTAAGTCGCCCACTGATGTACTTTTGCTCATCCTACAGCAGTGATTCGACCGACTGACCGCGAGCAGTGGCAGTGATGTTTCCGTTTCGACAAGATGATGAAGTATGCGACATCCATGTTTGAATATGCAAACATGATATCATACTATTAATTCGTCAATACTGTGGCGCGGTTAACTACTGCTACGAATGTCACGGCGCGCCATTCGTGCCGTGTAATGGTGTATCGTATGTATTGTATTGGCATGGCCCCGTAGTGAGGTATTACTACTATGATATTACGCTTGCATGTACCTACATGATCAGCACAACATACTTCAAAATCGTGTCAATGGAAAAGTTCATGCTACTGCTTGCGATGATCCATCCAGTGTGTGGTCGAATCGGTGCTGTACCATGAGCAGCGGCGTCAGTAGATCACGAGACTGCTTATCACGCATTGCAACTGCTGCCGGGCGTCAGCAAGCCGGCCAGTGTCAACAAGCAACATGCAACCTATCTAGACAAACAAGTCTACGCACGCTGCACAATTGGCCAGGGCGCACCCCAGATGGTTATTGCGGGCAGCGCATTGGTAATACAGCGCGTACATTGATGTGTGTATGACATGTTCGCAACTGTGCGCCGCGATAATATCCGTGATCACTACATTTTTGCATATCTTCATCGCGCGCTGTCGGGTGTTCATCGTTTCAGCTTTACCTCGCCCGTACTGAGCATGTTGGCATAATAGCGCCCACAATATCCTGCAAGTGACCATCTCGCCACCATAAGCCCCTCCCTTTGACCGCCTTTACGCAAGTGGTCTGGCACCGCAGCCAATATTCAGCACGAAAGATGTAAATGGAAAATGCAGTTTGGAGGGCGCTGTGGAACACAGCAAAACGGGAGAATGACAGGCTCTGCTGCTGGTTGTAGCTGCTCACAAGTATGCTCATGCTGCACACAAAGGGCGCAACGACATGTGACGTCGATCACTTGTACCCCAGTGGCAGCAGAAGAAGCAGCTAGAGGCGGTTGGGGGTGGAATAGAGGATCACCCGGGAACTGGAGAAGCCTTACTCCATAAACTAGTTTAGAACACATTTTAAAAGAGACTGCGGTTTTATCATGGGGCGAGCGGAGAAAGCGGTACATTCACGACGCAACATGTGTAGCGCCGGCTCATGTAGATGGAGCAGAAAGGTCCAAATTGGCGAGCCGTCCTGAATTAGGATGAAGTGTCGGAGCTGCGTGCTATAAATAACCCAAAGAAGAATATCAAGCGCGCCACGGGTAGAAAGCACGTTGGGGTCGATATAGTTGTTGACCACATCAGAGTTGCGCGCCCAGCCACTTATCTAGCGGATGTGAGAGAAGAACGGAACGCCAATGGAACTTGAGAGTCTTCCAGAAACATCGACTCCAAAACTATGTAATGCACCCTGCGCACATCCGTTGGCAGATCAGACATTTCATACATATATGTGTACAATGATATATACGTATGTATATCATCACACATTTCGTATATATAACATTATGTATGTTATTTGTATATAATGAATACATATACAAATCTGTACACACATATGTAATGAACATGTAATACATATGAATTATACTTATGTACATACATATTAGATATAGAAGATATGTCATATAGCATGACATTCATTGCATATATAACTATATATGATGATATATCAATGTATCATATATATAGTCACATGTATACATATAATATATTGATATAGACACTTATTCACTATCACATCTATCCTGCATGTTCCGTATATATATGTACTATGTGGTATATGTCTACTTTTATCCGATGTGTACTTTTCACGTACGTTTTAATACATGTATATTTTTTATACTATATACTTTACTACATACTGATATATGCTGTATCTGCTGTACCATGTATGCTGTCTTATATGCTCGTGATATAGAAAATATATCTGCAATCTGTTATCATTCATTTAACACACATGTACAATAATGTGTCAAGTCCATACTTGTGTATATACATGTAGATAATATATATACATGAAATTATGCATATAAGATAATTATATCATTATATTATATAATGTATGATTATAAATAATGTATTTTATAATACGTCTTATAATACCAACTAATTTACATCCCTTGTCCGCTCGGTCGAGCGGTCGTCTCGTACGCGAGAGGTCCAGGTATCGAATCCTGGCCGATGCATTTTCGGCAGTTTCGTCCCGGCGTGTCCTGGGTTTCCCCGGTTGATGCATTAGCCCTTCGGGGTTCGAATGAGGCAATGGTCTACGGGCTATGCCAGACCCACAACTGCAGTTCGCGCAGGAGGTCACGCGCTGGGGCGGCTTCGGCCGATGTCCCGGGGCGAACTTTACTTCACTTTTACTAATTTGTATAATAATTATACGTAAAAATTCGCGACTACCCGGATATTAACGTTAAATGACTGAACTCGTACCGTCAAACTGTACGACGATGGCTTCGTCTCTACGAGGAGATAGAATGATTCGGGTACTTCATCCGCCATTATTTAGCGTCGCTATCGATATTATGCTGGGATATCCGCATAAAGAGGAAGATATGCTGCGGATATGCCGCGAATATGCCGCGGGACCGCGCCGCCCTACCGGCGGGCAGCATCAAGACCCGTCGCTTTCTCTGTTCCGTGTCGCTTGGGCAACCAATCGCCGTTCCACCGAAGAATTAGCGGATCCCGCCTTGCCGCTGCTGACAAGCTGCCCGCCTCCGGCTGAACCGCAGCTGCTCGGGTTTCTTCGAGACCTCCATATGGACCAGAATAAAACCCGTCTGGGGGTCGCGTACCGACTAGTGTCGGATTTAGCGCAGTGAGTATTGGAGTTCAAAAAGAGTGCGTGACACGACACAGCTGCTTGGGCAGAATTGGCCAGCAGTTGATCGGCGCGGCGGTCCGAGGGCGGTTACCCGTACCGTGGAGCTCATTTTATTATAATTTTTGCGTCGATAAAACTATGCTATTATGTACCGCGGTAGATATAATTGGTATGTGAATGCACTTTTTGACCGAGGCGGCGTTATAGGTACGAACTTTCCGTACATTACACTGTATTGACATCGCGTGCTGCTGCTGCTACTGGACGACGAGCGGCGGTGGTTATGCGTACTGGTACCCGTACATGTACTTACCTGTATTATATCGCGTAATACAAGCGAGATGTAGATCTACCTCAAACTCGTATTATTCGTCCGTGCATTGATCCGTGCAACAAAGTGCGCCCGCTGGTCGCTGTCCACCGGCCATATTGGCCTAGATTCTGGCGCTCGCGCCCGAGCTCGCTCATCGGCATCCGCCCATATACGGTCGTCACACATTCCTACAGCTTCCACATGTTCGTTACGGGCGAATGGTAGGTACGAGTAGCACACAAAGGGTAAAGGTACCTTGCGTCGTCCTTGGCGGCACTGCTACTACACCCCTCCACATAAGTCCGGGTTTTGCATTTTCGATCGCAAAGCGCATGCATGGGCGAGGATAACGCCGGCTGCATGTGCATACATGCTAACTACACTGGGAATAGTTCGGGCGAACGCCTATTGTGCGCTTTATACCCACCCGCGCGACAACACGACCATTTGTGGGCGCCCTTTCAAAAACGCGAAATCATTGCATGGTGCGTTGGCGCCAGAAAGTTGTGGGTTGCGCCAACCGTCCAAACCTATGGAAATAGCGGCACTCGTCGCACCAAACTCGGTGGATACGGCCCTTGGCATAAGTTGCACACACCGTGCGTGTAGGCCACTGAAAGCATGTCGCTATAGGCACGACGTGACACCCCAACGTCAAGTTGGCCACTGTGGGGAGCAGTTTTGGGGTGAAAATGCTGCTGTTTCTGTGGCGAACGCACGTAGGAGAGGCGCTCGATGGCCCCCTTGGCGTAGGGCAATGCTCTACTATAGGGGCGCGTGGTGGAATGCCAGTTGCACCGTTTCGTGGGCGGGGTGGCGCGGTAGGGGCGTGGATTTTGATTAATATGAAATTCCTTGAAAAATGCTGTGGAAAATGGCATTTTGGCTGGTAGATGTGTGTATCGCTAGGAGGTGGCACATGCCAAGTGTTGGTGGTCCGTGGTCATCGACATACATAACGCTCTCGCGCAACTGAGTATGGGGCTTAGACACGCACTTGGCGCAAAGCCACGCGCCCGATATGGGTGGGCACATGAGGCAGTGAGGGGCAACTTGGATGATCATCTTTGGGGATTTTTTCCGGAGACCCAAAAAATCGATTTTGTGATTATGGAAGGGTGTTCCCGACGCAGAATTGAACGAGGAATGGCGTGATATTTTTAAAAAGTTTTTCTGAGCAAACCCTGAGAAGTTATAGCGTTTTGAAGCCAAGGGGGTGTTGCCGCGCGTGGCCGACACTGATGCCATGCCAGTATCGCAACGCGACATGCACTGGCCGCCGCCCACACGGCTGCACCCCAACCAAATGCACCCGAGCCCCTCGCCAATGTGTTTCCTCACGCGTTCATGCCCATCCCGCCGTTTGGTTGCCTATGCACGCGCGTCGGCGTGTGGGTGATACCGACCCCAGTTTTGGTGCAGTTGCAGGCGACGCCCATCCACGCACCAAGTGCAGCGTGATTCCCTAGTCAAAGGTCATTAAGCTTCGGTTTGAGCCACTCGTCATGCAGGTTTTATAAAGCCCTCTGAGATTCCAGGGTTTCATCTCATATACCCTACGTTCAGGTACCCTAGACTTGTGAAGTCTTGAGACTGCCGAAAAGGGACCCCAAACTTATGTGCAGGGGTGTGTTGGCCATATGTCATTCGGCCATATACGGCCGACGCGGCATGTTTGAATCACCCCAATGCTCCTACTGGCTGCATATGCCCATGACGCATCCACATGCGAGCCACGGGCTCGAAAGGGCTCACTGTCCCAAGACGCCTTATTGCGACCTCGTCGAGCGCGCTTGGTGCGGCGCACACCCCTCCACATAAGTCCGGGTTTTGCATTTTCGATCGCAAAGCGCATGCATGGGCGAGGATAACGCCGGCTGCATGTGCATACATGCTAACTACAGTGGGAATAGTTCGGGCGAACGCCTATTGTGCGCTTTATACCCACCCGCGCGACAACACGACCATTTGTGGGCGCCCTTTCAAAAACGCGAAATCATTGCATGGTGCGTTGGCGCCAGAAAGTTGTGGGTTGCGCCAACCGTCCAAACCTATGGAAATAGCGGCACTCGTCGCACCAAACTCGGTGGATACGGCCCTTGGCATAAGTTGCACACACCGTGCGTGTAGGCCACTGAAAGCATGTCGCTATAGGCACGACGTGACACCCCAACGTCAAGTTGGCCACTGTGGGGAGCAGTTTTGGGGTGAAAATGCTGCTGTTTCTGTGGCGAACGCACGTAGGAGAGGCGCTCGATGGCCCCCTTGGCGTAGGGCAATGCTCTACTATAGGGGCGCGTGGTGGAATGCCAGTTGCACCGTTTCGTGGGCGGGGTGGCGCGGTAGGGGCGTGGATTTTGATTAATATGAAATTCCTTGAAAAATGCTGTGGAAAATGGCATTTTGGCTGGTAGATGTGTGTATCGCTAGGAGGTGGCACATGCCAAGTGTTGGTGGTCCGTGGTCATCGACATACATAACGCTCTCGCGCAACTGAGTATGGGGCTTAGACACGCACTTGGCGCAAAGCCACGCGCCCGACATGGGTGGGCACATGAGGCAGTGAGGGGCAACCTGGATGATCATCTTTGGGGATTTTTCCGGAGACCCAAAAAATCGATTTTGTGATTATGGAAGGGTGTTCCCGACGCAGAATTGAACGAGGAATGGCGTGATATTTTTGAAAAGTTTTTCTGAGCAAACCCTGAGAAGTTATAGCGTTTTGAAGCCAAGGGGGTGTTGCCGTGCGTGGCCGACACTGATGCCATGCCAGTATCGCACCGCGACATGCACTGGCCGCCGCCCACGCGGCTGCACCCCAACCAAATGCACCCGAGCCCCTCGCCAATGTGTTTCCTCACGCGTTCATGGCCATCCCGTCGTTTGGTTGCCTATGCACGCGCGTCGGCGTGTGCGTGATACCGACCCCGGTTTTGGTGCCGTTGCAGGCGACGCCCATCCACGCACCAAGTGCAGCGTGATTCCCTAGTCAAAGGTCATTAAGCTTCGGTTTGAGCCACTCGTCATGCAGGTTTTATAAAGCCCTCTGAGATTCCAGGGTTTCATCTCATATACCCTACGTTCAGGTACCCTAGACTTGTGAAGTCTTGAGACTGCCGAAAAGGGACCCCAAACTTATGTGCAGGGGTGTGTTGGCCATATGTCATTCGGCCATATACGGCCGACGCGGCATGTTTGAATCACCCCAATGCTCGTACTGGCTGCATATGCCCATGACGCATCCACATGCGAGCCACGGGCTCGAAAGGGCTCACTGTCCCAAGACGCCTTATTACGACCTCGTCGAGCGCGCTTGGTGCGGCGCACACCCCTCCACATAAGTCCGGGTTTTGCATTTTCGATCGCAAAGCGCATGCATGGGCGAGGATAACGCCGGCTGCATGGGCATACATGCTAACTACAGTGGGAATAGTTCGGGCGAACGCCTATTGTGCGCTTTATACCCACCCGCGCGACAACACGACCATTTGTGGGCGCCCTTTCAAAAACGCGAAATCATTGCATGGTGCGTTGGCGCCAGAAAGTTGTGGGTTGCGCCAACCGTCCAAACCTATGGAAATAGCGGCACTCGTCGCACCAAACTCGGTGGATACGGCCCTTGGCATAAGTTGCACACACCGTGCGTGTAGGCCACTGAAAGCATGTCGCTATAGGCACGACGTGACACCCCAACGTCAAGTTGGCCACTGTGGGGAGCAGTTTTGGGGTGAAAATGCTGCTGTTTCTGTGGCGAACGCACGTGGGAGAGGCGCTCGATGGCCCCCTTGGCGTATGGCAATGCTCTACTATGGGGGCGCGTGGTGGAATGCCAGTTGCACCGTTTCGTGGGCGGGGTGGCGCGGTAGGGGCGTGGATTTTGATTAATATGAAATTCCTTGAAAAATGCTGTGGAAAATGGCGTTTTGGCTGGTAGATGTGTGTATCGCTAGGAGGTGGCACATGCCAAGTGTTGGTGGTCCGTGGTCATCCACATACATAACGCTCTCGCGCAACTGAGTATGGGGCTTAGACACGCACTTGGCGCAAAGCCACGCGCCCGACATGGGTGGGCACATGAGGCAGTGAGGGGCAACCTGGATGATCATCTTTGGGGATTTTTCCGGAGACCCAAAAAATCGATTTTGTGATTATGGAAGGGTGTTCCCGACGCAGAATTGAACGAGGAATCGCGTGATATTTTTGAAAAGTTTTTCTGAGCAAACCCTGAGAAGTTATAGCGTTTTGAAGCCAAGGGGGTGTTGCCGTGCGTGGCCGACACTGATGCCATGCCAGTATCGCACCGCGACATGCACTGGCCGCCGCCCACGCGGCTGCACCCCAACCAAATGCACCCGAGCCCCTCGCCAATGTGTTTCCTCACGCGTTCATGGCCATCCCGTCGTTTGGTTGCCTATGCACGCGCGTCGGCGTGTGCGTGATACCGACCCCGGTTTTGGTGCCGTTGCAGGCGACGCCCATCCACGCACCAAGTGCAGCGTGATTCCCTAGTCAAAGGTCATTAAGCTTCGGTTTGAGCCACTCGTCATGCAGGTTTTATAAAGCCCTCTGAGATTCCAGGGTTTCATCTCATATACCCTACGTTCAGGTACCCTAGACTTGTGAAGTCTTGAGACTGCCGAAAAGGGACCCCAAACTTATGTGCAGGGGTGTGTTGGCCATATGTCATTCGGCCATATACGGCCGACGCGGCATGTTTGAATCACCCCAATGCTCGTACTGGCTGCATATGCCCATGACGCATCCACATGCGAGCCACGGGCTCGAAAGGGCTCACTGTCCCAAGACGCCTTATTACGACCTCGTCGAGCGCGCTTGGTGCGGCGCACACCCCTCCACATAAGTCCGGGTTTTGCATTTTCGATCGCAAAGCGCATGCATGGGCGAGGATAACGCCGGCTGCATGGGCATACATGCTAACTACAGTGGGAATAGTTCGGGCGAACGCCTATTGTGCGCTTTATACCCACCCGCGCGACAACACGACCATTTGTGGGCGCCCTTTCAAAAACGCGAAATCATTGCATGGTGCGTTGGCGCCAGAAAGTTGTGGGTTGCGCCAACCGTCCAAACCTATGGAAATAGCGGCACTCGTCGCACCAAACTCGGTGGATACGGCCCTTGGCATAAGTTGCACACACCGTGCGTGTAGGCCACTGAAAGCATGTCGCTATAGGCACGACGTGACACCCCAACGTCAAGTTGGCCACTGTGGGGAGCAGTTTTGGGGTGAAAATGCTGCTGTTTCTGTGGCGAACGCACGTGGGAGAGGCGCTCGATGGCCCCCTTGGCGTATGGCAATGCTCTACTATGGGGGCGCGTGGTGGAATGCCAGTTGCACCGTTTCGTGGGCGGGGTGGCGCGGTAGGGGCGTGGATTTTGATTAATATGAAATTCCTTGAAAAATGCTGTGGAAAATGGCGTTTTGGCTGGTAGATGTGTGTATCGCTAGGAGGTGGCACATGCCAAGTGTTGGTGGTCCGTGGTCATCCACATACATAACGCTCTCGCGCAACTGAGTATGGGGCTTAGACACGCACTTGGCGCAAAGCCACGCGCCCGACATGGGTGGGCACATGAGGCAGTGAGGGGCAACCTGGATGATCATCTTTGGGGATTTTTCCGGAGACCCAAAAAATCGATTTTGTGATTATGGAAGGGTGTTCCCGACGCAGAATTGAACGAGGAATCGCGTGATATTTTTGAAAAGTTTTTCTGAGCAAACCCTGAGAAGTTATAGCGTTTTGAAGCCAAGGGGGTGTTGCCGTGCGTGGCCGACACTGATGCCATGCCAGTATCGCACCGCGACATGCACTGGCCGCCGCCCACGCGGCTGCACCCCAACCAAATGCACCCGAGCCCCTCGCCAATGTGTTTCCTCACGCGTTCATGGCCATCCCGTCGTTTGGTTGCCTATGCACGCGCGTCGGCGTGTGCGTGATACCGACCCCGGTTTTGGTGCCGTTGCAGGCGACGCCCATCCACGCACCAAGTGCAGCGTGATTCCCTAGTCAAAGGTCATTAAGCTTCGGTTTGAGCCACTCGTCATGCAGGTTTTATAAAGCCCTCTGAGATTCCAGGGTTTCATCTCATATACCCTACGTTCAGGTACCCTAGACTTGTGAAGTCTTGAGACTGCCGAAAAGGGACCCCAAACTTATGTGCAGGGGTGTGTTGGCCATATGTCATTCGGCCATATACGGCCGACGCGGCATGTTTGAATCACCCCAATGCTCGTACTGGCTGCATATGCCCATGACGCATCCACATGCGAGCCACGGGCTCGAAAGGGCTCACTGTCCCAAGACGCCTTATTACGACCTCGTCGAGCGCGCTTGGTGCGGCGCACACCCCTCCACATAAGTCCGGGTTTTGCATTTTCGATCGCAAAGCGCATGCATGGGCGAGGATAACGCCGGCTGCATGGGCATACATGCTAACTACAGTGGGAATAGTTCGGGCGAACGCCTATTGTGCGCTTTATACCCACCCGCGCGACAACACGACCATTTGTGGGCGCCCTTTCAAAAACGCGAAATCATTGCATGGTGCGTTGGCGCCAGAAAGTTGTGGGTTGCGCCAACCGTCCAAACCTATGGAAATAGCGGCACTCGTCGCACCAAACTCGGTGGATACGGCCCTTGGCATAAGTTGCACACACCGTGCGTGTAGGCCACTGAAAGCATGTCGCTATAGGCACGACGTGACACCCCAACGTCAAGTTGGCCACTGTGGGGAGCAGTTTTGGGGTGAAAATGCTGCTGTTTCTGTGGCGAACGCACGTGGGAGAGGCGCTCGATGGCCCCCTTGGCGTATGGCAATGCTCTACTATGGGGGCGCGTGGTGGAATGCCAGTTGCACCGTTTCGTGGGCGGGGTGGCGCGGTAGGGGCGTGGATTTTGATTAATATGAAATTCCTTGAAAAATGCTGTGGAAAATGGCGTTTTGGCTGGTAGATGTGTGTATCGCTAGGAGGTGGCACATGCCAAGTGTTGGTGGTCCGTGGTCATCCACATACATAACGCTCTCGCGCAACTGAGTATGGGGCTTAGACACGCACTTGGCGCAAAGCCACGCGCCCGACATGGGTGGGCACATGAGGCAGTGAGGGGCAACCTGGATGATCATCTTTGGGGATTTTTCCGGAGACCCAAAAAATCGATTTTGTGATTATGGAAGGGTGTTCCCGACGCAGAATTGAACGAGGAATCGCGTGATATTTTTGAAAAGTTTTTCTGAGCAAACCCTGAGAAGTTATAGCGTTTTGAAGCCAAGGGGGTGTTGCCGTGCGTGGCCGACACTGATGCCATGCCAGTATCGCACCGCGACATGCACTGGCCGCCGCCCACGCGGCTGCACCCCAACCAAATGCACCCGAGCCCCTCGCCAATGTGTTTCCTCACGCGTTCATGGCCATCCCGTCGTTTGGTTGCCTATGCACGCGCGTCGGCGTGTGCGTGATACCGACCCCGGTTTTGGTGCCGTTGCAGGCGACGCCCATCCACGCACCAAGTGCAGCGTGATTCCCTAGTCAAAGGTCATTAAGCTTCGGTTTGAGCCACTCGTCATGCAGGTTTTATAAAGCCCTCTGAGATTCCAGGGTTTCATCTCATATACCCTACGTTCAGGTACCCTAGACTTGTGAAGTCTTGAGACTGCCGAAAAGGGACCCCAAACTTATGTGCAGGGGTGTGTTGGCCATATGTCATTCGGCCATATACGGCCGACGCGGCATGTTTGAATCACCCCAATGCTCGTACTGGCTGCATATGCCCATGACGCATCCACATGCGAGCCACGGGCTCGAAAGGGCTCACTGTCCCAAGACGCCTTATTACGACCTCGTCGAGCGCGCTTGGTGCGGCGCACACCCCTCCACATAAGTCCGGGTTTTGCATTTTCGATCGCAAAGCGCATGCATGGGCGAGGATAACGCCGGCTGCATGGGCATACATGCTAACTACAGTGGGAATAGTTCGGGCGAACGCCTATTGTGCGCTTTATACCCACCCGCGCGACAACACGACCATTTGTGGGCGCCCTTTCAAAAACGCGAAATCATTGCATGGTGCGTTGGCGCCAGAAAGTTGTGGGTTGCGCCAACCGTCCAAACCTATGGAAATAGCGGCACTCGTCGCACCAAACTCGGTGGATACGGCCCTTGGCATAAGTTGCACACACCGTGCGTGTAGGCCACTGAAAGCATGTCGCTATAGGCACGACGTGACACCCCAACGTCAAGTTGGCCACTGTGGGGAGCAGTTTTGGGGTGAAAATGCTGCTGTTTCTGTGGCGAACGCACGTGGGAGAGGCGCTCGATGGCCCCCTTGGCGTATGGCAATGCTCTACTATGGGGGCGCGTGGTGGAATGCCAGTTGCACCGTTTCGTGGGCGGGGTGGCGCGGTAGGGGCGTGGATTTTGATTAATATGAAATTCCTTGAAAAATGCTGTGGAAAATGGCGTTTTGGCTGGTAGATGTGTGTATCGCTAGGAGGTGGCACATGCCAAGTGTTGGTGGTCCGTGGTCATCCACATACATAACGCTCTCGCGCAACTGAGTATGGGGCTTAGACACGCACTTGGCGCAAAGCCACGCGCCCGACATGGGTGGGCACATGAGGCAGTGAGGGGCAACCTGGATGATCATCTTTGGGGATTTTTCCGGAGACCCAAAAAATCGATTTTGTGATTATGGAAGGGTGTTCCCGACGCAGAATTGAACGAGGAATCGCGTGATATTTTTGAAAAGTTTTTCTGAGCAAACCCTGAGAAGTTATAGCGTTTTGAAGCCAAGGGGGTGTTGCCGTGCGTGGCCGACACTGATGCCATGCCAGTATCGCACCGCGACATGCACTGGCCGCCGCCCACGCGGCTGCACCCCAACCAAATGCACCCGAGCCCCCTCGCCAATGTGTTTCCTCACGCGTTCATGGCCATCCCGTCGTTTGGTTGCCTATGCACGCGCGTCGGCGTGTGCGTGATACCGACCCCGGTTTTGGTGCCGTTGCAGGCGACGCCCATCCACGCACCAAGTGCAGCGTGATTCCCTAGTCAAAGGTCATTAAGCTTCGGTTTGAGCCACTCGTCATGCAGGTTTTATAAAGCCCTCTGAGATTCCAGGGTTTCATCTCATATACCCTACGTTCAGGTACCCTAGACTTGTGAAGTCTTGAGACTGCCGAAAAGGGACCCCAAACTTATGTGCAGGGGTGTGTTGGCCATATGTCATTCGGCCATATACGGCCGACGCGGCATGTTTGAATCACCCCAATGCTCGTACTGGCTGCATATGCCCATGACGCATCCACATGCGAGCCACGGGCTCGAAAGGGCTCACTGTCCCAAGACGCCTTATTACGACCTCGTCGAGCGCGCTTGGTGCGGCGCACACCCCTCCACATAAGTCCGGGTTTTGCATTTTCGATCGCAAAGCGCATGCATGGGCGAGGATAACGCCGGCTGCATGGGCATACATGCTAACTACAGTGGGAATAGTTCGGGCGAACGCCTATTGTGCGCTTTATACCCTGTCTCTTATACACCGCGCGACAACACGACCATTTGTGGGCGCCCTTTCAAAAACGCGAAATCATTGCATGGTGCGTTGGCGCCAGAAAGTTGTGGGTTGCGCCAACCGTCCAAACCTATGGAAATAGCGGCACTCGTCGCACCAAACTCGGTGGATACGGCCCTTGGCATAAGTTGCACACACCGTGCGTGTAGGCCACTGAAAGCATGTCGCTATAGGCACGACGTGACACCCCAACGTCAAGTTGGCCACTGTGGGGAGCAGTTTTGGGGTGAAAATGCTGCTGTTTCTGTGGCGAACGCACGTGGGAGAGGCGCTCGATGGCCCCCTTGGCGTATGGCAATGCTCTACTATGGGGGCGCGTGGTGGAATGCAGTTGCAACCGTTTCGTGGGCGGGGTGGCGCGGTAGGGGCGTGGATTTTGATTAATATGAAATTCCTTGAAAAATGCTGTGGAAAATGGCGTTTTGGCTGGTAGATGTGTGTATCCTAGGAGGTTGGCACATGCCAAGTGTTGGTGGTCCGTGGTCATCCACATACATAACGCTCTCGCGCAAACCTGAGTATGGGGCTTAGACACGCACTTGGCGCAAGCCACGCGCCCGACATGGGTGGCACATGAGGCAGTGAGGGGCAACCTGGATGATCATCTTGGGGGATTTTTCACGGAGACCCCAAAAAATCGATTTTTGTGATTATGGAAGGGTGTTCCCGACGCAGAATTGAAACGAGGAAGTCGCGTGAATATTTTTTGAAAACAGTGTTTTCTGAGCAAACCTAGAGAGTTTATAGCGTTTTGAAGCATCAAGGGTGTTGCCGTGCGTTTGGCCGAGCAAGAACACAGCATTGCCATGGCCAGTATCGCACCGCGACATGCACTGGCCGCCGCCCACGCGGCTGCACCCCAACCAAATGCACCCGAGCCCCTCGCCAATGTGTTTCCTCACGCGTTCATGGCCATCCCGTCGTTTGGTTGCCTATGCACGCGCGTCGA
>VCJN01000391.1:0-119968 GCA_006384855.1 Tetraselmis striata
CAGCCGCCATAGCCTCCACAACCTGCCACGCCGACCGGGCGGGTGCGTATGATTCCATACAACCGCAGTTGAGTGGTGCCACCAGCACGCAGGCCGGGCCCACTCACCTCTGAACGCAGAAGGTCCACAATGTCACCGTCCTCGAAAACAGCGCGCCACTGGGTCGCCCCGCTGTAGTCCTCCAACACCCACTCGGTAACGACGCCGGTTATCACGCCGTAGTGCCATACTCCCCGGAACTTCTTGGCGATGACCTTCATGTAGAAGTCACCGGGATCGCCTTTCCGTATCACGCCCTCATCGGCAGCTTCCACGTCCGCCGGCGGCCACGCAGGCGCGTCGATGTCCATACTGTCTTCGCCAACGGGGTCCTCCCCCACACCCATCACATCGTCCTCCGAGACCGGCGCCGGCGGGCCGTTTCCGACGGCTGCAGCTACCCCTGCTGCCGCCCCTGCCGCTGCTGCTGCTGCTGCTGCCGCCCTGCTGCTGCTGCTTGTAATAAGGCGGCCTTGCGGTGCAACTTAGCCGCACGCTTCAACGAGTGGCTACAGTTCGGGTATTTCCGGAAGTGCCGCTCTCGCGCCGTCCTTTCACTACTGCCCGTCACGATGCCGTGGCAGTGCTTGCATGTGTACACGCCATTCTTCGACACACTCGATATCCATCCCTCTCCCGGCATGCCTGCTGCCGCGCGCGCGCGCGCGCGCGGGGGGGGGGGGGGGGGGGGGTTGAGAGTTGGGGTGGATGTAGCCCACCACCGGCAGGGAGCACAAATGCAAGTGCGCGGCTGTCCGCGCTTGGTTCAGCGGTGAGCGGCGGTGACCGCAAGGCGACCCCGTACTTCATGCGCGTGCTGGGGCGTTACACAATCATCAGCAGTTAGGGCGGCTGCATTAAAACGCGCACCTACGAACACCACCTACCGCCTACCACCTACCGTACCACCTACATCCGCCCACACCTCCGCCCGTCGTGCCGCACATCGCCGCACACCGCGGGGTCAGCGATGTGCAGCGATGTGCAACGAGTACGTGCAGCCGCCTGTACTTAGCCCGGGTACGTACTCCGCGTCGGCGCGCGACAAGCGAGCCCGCGTGGGCATATCAATTTGATGAAATTATCGAAACGAGAAATTCATATAGTACTTTACAGGTCGCGCGCGATAGTCGTCGCTACTAGGTATGAAATCCACGTCCCTCGTCCGTCCCGTATCGTCCCCGTATGTCGTCGTTCGTCACCAGTAGGGCACACTTGCGTCACATCTGAATCTCACAGTGAAGAGACTCGGTCAGGTACACATGGGCGGTGTTCAGATGCAACATGGCCACGAGGTCGCTGGCGTGCCTAATTTTCCGTCTCGCATCCGCAGTCAACTCTGTCATGACTGCCTACTCATTAAGGCATGTGCGGCACCTAAGAACAGACTACCAGCTAAACCACCTGATGGCCCACTCCAGAATTTTTCAGTCGATCTTTGGGGTCCAGTGCGAGTGGCTTCACCTCATGGCTTGCGGTACGCTCTTCTTGTCACTGACCACTACACCAACAAACGGTGGCTAAGATACATGAAAAACAAGACTGCAGCGGAGGTGGCTGGGCAAGCAGCGGGCAGTGACCTTACGCAAAACTAAGCTCACTCATCAGCGCCATCATGGGCACTTACCGTTTGATCCGATGCTGAAATTTGATCAAGATTCCACGTTCTGCGATGAAAGCATGCATGACATGGTCACCGCAATGGGGTTTGGGGTACAATGGACAGCACCGCATCAACATAACATTTGGGAAAGGCGGAGCGGCCTTTCAAGACTCTCAGAGAGGCAGCATGTACCATGATGCATGCAATGAATATGCCCACTTGGATGTGGACTGTGGCTTTCTCCGCCGCCAACTAGGTGCATGAGCGCACCTACTCGTCCCGAGCGGTTGAACCTAGAGGCGGCATCCCATGTCAACTAGAGGCGGGACAAGCAGCCGATGTTAGCGCTGCTAGAGTATGTGGATACGCGGCATTTGTGAAAATTCCGGATGATCAGCGCAGCAAAATGGATGTTAAGGCATTCAAAGGGGTAATGGTCGGCTATGCTGAGGACTCAATTGGATACAAGGTGTACAATCCCACCACTGGCAGCATCATCAACACGGTACATGTGCGCTTTGACGAGCACACACCTAGATTTGGGGGGTCCGCACCATTTGCGGCGGTGCGTCTGGAATCTGAAGAGGACTCCGATGTGGGATCCGATGTGCCAGTGCTCTCGGATGCATCCCCATATGAGTTAGATTCAGTGGGGGATACGGAGCCAACACTTCGGAGGCACCTGGAGATGCTGCACCTGACAGAACGGTGCGAGATTGGACGCCCGCCTACGCGATTCTGCGATCAGTTTCAAGCTATGCTATCTGATGTTGGGGACGACAAAGCACTGATTGCTGAGGCACACCTGTCAAATGGCAATGTGGTTGCAGTCTTGGCCGCCAGTGACGTCCCTGAACCGGCCACCTACAAAGAGGCAGTCAGTGGTCCCAACGCCAAGGAGTGGTTGCAAGGCACAGCCAAAGAACACAGTGCTCAAGTGGCTAATGGAACATGGGACGTAGATCTGGTGGCACTTCCACCCGACAGAAAAACGGTCAACTGCAAGTGGGTGTTTAAAGTCAAACCTGACTCAAATGGCGAGGTTGCAAAATTCAAAGCCAGACTTGTGGCTAAGGGTTGCAGTCAGAAGGCCGGTATTGACTTTACAAAGACATTCTCACATGTGATTCGACAGGCCAGTCTCCGGGTTATGCTCACCATCGCTGCTGCCCTAGACATGGAACTATACCAACTAGATGTGGACACGGCGTTCCTTCATTCCGATTTGGATGAAGATATATTCATGCGCCAACCTGAGGGATTCCATGATGGCACAAAGCGGGTACTCAGACTGAGAAAGTCGTTGTATGGCCTCAACCAATCCCCTCGGACTTGGAACAAACTGATCAGTGGGTGGCTGCTACAGCCCGGGTGGAAGCAGTGCAGTAAAGATCCATGTCTGTACTACTGCTTTCAAGATGGAGTATTTCTATGTTGGGGTTAGGTGTACGTTGATGATATGCCCTTTGCGTCGACCTCTGTGGAGTGGGCTACCCACTTCAAGCAGCAGATCAGTCATCGCCTCAAAATTACCGTCACGGATTTGCAGTGGCTTCTGGGCATGCACATGGCCAGGGGCAGAGCCAACCGGACTATCACCGTGGATCAGTCGAAATACATTGGCGACATTCTTCGTCAGTTTGGAATGGAGGACTGCTACCCCTCTGCACTCCACATGGACACTGACTACAAGAATCACCTTCCTGATTCAGCGCCGCCGTCACTTGCACTTGGAGTGGAGGGTCGTGTAACTTACCGGTCCTTGATGGCCAGCCTCATGTATGTCGGCTGCAACACCAGTCATGACATCAGTGCTGCTCTCAGCATTCTGGGACAGGTGCAGAAAGCACCATGTCAGATGCACCCGACTGCTCTAAAAAAGGTCCCCCGTTATCTCAAAGGCACGCAGTCACATGGCCTCACCTTGGGGGGGTCACTGGCCACTCTGCAGCTCACATGCTATGCAAATGCTGACCATGCTGGGGATTTGGAATCTCGCCGCTCCAGGTATGGCTACCTCTTCTTTCTAGGTGATCACGGCGCTGCTAGCTGGAAATTCAGACTTCAGCCAATCGTGTCCACCTCTACTTGTGAGGCAGAATATTACTCTCTCAGCCTCGCTGTGGAGGATGCCCTACATCTCCGCCAACTGGTGGGAGAGCTGCTCGATCGGGATACAACCAGCGTGTCAATCGAGCCGGTCTACATCCATCAAGACAATCAAAGCACCATCAAATACTGTCACAATTCCATCGTCAGTGACAGGACTGAGCACATCGACATCATATATCATTTTGTCAAAGAAAGAATTCTCTGGGGCACAATCCAGATCGGATATCTGCCCACATCTGAGATGGTTGCAAACATGCTCATCAAACCACTTCCCAGGGAGGCCGTGCACAGACATGCGCGCAAGGCTCTGGGTTGGGGCGCTGCAGCATTGAGTGGGGGTGTTGACAACTGAGGTCTGACAGTCAGTGTGTTTGATATTTCAATGCTACTGCGCTTAGCCGCTGCGGAGAAGCGCGCGCCGGCGCGCGCGTACGAGGACTACATCAAGACCATGTGCGTTCTGTGCGCACTACTAGATAGTAGCGCCAGTAGTCCTCCAGCTCCGGCTGCTCAGCCCTCAGCAGTGAGGGGTTGCTAGCCTTGTAATCATTTCTTCGGTCTCACCTAGCAGAGACTCCGGCACCTGGTGCACCACCACATGCGACTCTAGCAGCACGCACCAGGTTATGCGCATGACAGGGTTGCCCCCACGCATGATGTCATGTTCACGTATGACACATGGAAGGGCGCGGCCGGAAACGAAGGAGAGGGCTGACAATGGGCGAATCTACAATTGATGCTTGACAAGGGGGGCAAGACTTTTGTGGACAGGTATATTTGCGGCATTCATGATGATGATACGCGAGGTTTTATATTCCCAATTATAGCTATCCGACGTGCGCGCGAAGACCATTTTTGGACGCGCGTACACCGGGGTCGTCTCGCCGGCCCGGATAGTCTGCGCTTCCACCGCGCAATTGTTGTAGTGGACGTTTCCTATTGCCTTTTCGGGTGGTTTCCTGATCGCCTTTCGCAGGTAGCTCATGCTGTAACTATATTGTTAACATTAGTCGCTACTCGTAAGCACACTCGTCCCTCACGAACATGATGATGTGAAGGCTGCCATGCGCCGCATAAATTTGGGAACGCTTGTCTCATCCCTGCCGCTAGTACAGAAATCGTGGCTTCTCCATCCCTTCCGAGTTGCGAGTTTTATGGCCGTGGTGGTGCTAAGGGATGCGGCACAGCTTCCGAGAAGGTATGGTATTTTGAGCGCAGCGAACATACTGCATACTGTGACGACGACCAATTTGTTTGCGAGACGAGCACAAGTTAATATGTAGCAATGCACCCGTTTCTAATAATACAAACCATTAAAAACTTCCCCTTGACCAAGGCCTAGCTTTCCCGAGACACCCCTAAGATTAGTTGGGCCCGATGGCCGGGACAAGATAATCCATACCTTTGGGGGAGGGGGTGCGGGGCGTGGGGGGGGGCGGGGGGGGAGGGGGGGGGTGGTTAATGTGTTGCCCTGGTCAGACATTCGGCCTGCAGATGGCGGCGGGTAACTTTCGGAGACCACTCACGCCGCAAATTAACGCTGAGACCCTCGGCGGCCATGTGAGCCACCCCACCACGGCCTTCGAGCTCTACTTGCTGCGTCTCACAAGCTTACACTAGTCTTAGGAAACTATGTGGCGCGTTGAGTTAGGTGGGATGGTCCTGCTGCGGTCGGCGTGTGCCGTCAAAGAGACATTCCTATGACAGCGGCACATCCGGCCGCTGACTGCCACACGACTGCCACCCCGTCATCCGCCCGCCTGGCTTGCAGCACAGGCGGCCCGAGGCTCACTAAATGGGTTAAGATGGGAGTTTTGGGTCTAAGCTGTGCTGTGGTACCATTCGTACACCGAGCTGGCTGACTGGACAGGCGCGGCGACGGGAGTGGGCTCGGATGGGCCCCATCGGGCTGTCGCCCAAAGATGCGCGATAGCGCCCCGCAGTATTACACGGCTAACTGTAGGGTACCGGTATCGGCACATTAGTGACCCTCGCCGCGGCCCGCATAAATGTATGCTTACGCGACGAGCCCGGAACAATCAGTTGGCCATCACCACCCAACTCAAGCCCGCCGCTCGCGGGGCGACTATACACGGTTGGGTCACTTAAGGCCCGGCACAACGTCTCGATGACACTTAAGCCTGCCACCACGGTGGTTGTCGCCATCATCCAGGCGGAGCACGGCCGCAGCTTGTCAGGTGAGCGCGGGCGAGTCACTGTGCGCCCTTGACTTTTTTCCTAACCGCGACCCTCCTCCCCGCGCTGCCAAAGTGATCCCTGGACTAGATCCAGCACCCGCCCTAGTCAAACTTTAGAATCCGGAAGTATAGAACCATATCAAAGTTTCTGCCGGTCAGAATATGTGTCGACCCCTGTGTGACCTGTGGTGTGTGCATATATGTTGCTGTGTGCAGGTGCATTATGTCTGGTTCTTGGCGATGCGTGCGCTGCGCCGCTGAGCGACTCAACGACCTACCCGCCGCGCACGGCCAATGCACGGCCTGCGACACCCCCTAAGTGTCCGGACCGTCCTGAGCGATGAGCGGGCGTGCAGAGCGGAACTTGCCTACGCGATTCACCGGAAGTTGAGGGCGCCGAGGGCGTTGGGAGTGACGCGCTGGACGGTGCCCATGCTCTACTGCTTCCACCAGACCTTCGCAGAGGATTCCAGGTCGAAGCACGTCCCTACACGGAAGATCCGAGGTAATAGGCGCACTGCCTTTTGGAATGGGGATTTTTCAGCCGTTGAGGACCTGTGCCAGTTCCAAAGGTTATAGGGGGAAGGGCAATCTACCAGCTTTTTGGAATATAAAGTGCTTCCCTACGGGTGATATGGCTATCCTTGTCCCGCCAGCGAAGTTAATCATTATTGAGCGGCGACTGGGTGGTGCGGGTGGGCATGTTGCGATGTGGGTTAGGCAGGATAGTATCGTTATGCTCAGTGTTGTCTCTCTGTGAGGTACGAGGTGCAAAGATAGAGCTTCCGACTGCTCACTATGGTGTGGACGACAAGTCGCGATGGCGTGCAACACCAACTTCACGTGGGGACTGTCACAACCAAGCCGTTTGGGACGCGGGGGAGCTTTCTCGTGCGAATGCAATAGAAAACCATTTCATGTACCATGTGCACCACATAAGGATCAGAAATGTGAGAGACAGTGGCGGTCAACTAGTTTTTGACCGTAGGTTTCGTAGACCTGGCTTGTGCCGTGGCACATGACTGGAGTGGCCTGTAAATCATTTCTTCAGCCTATGATCGCTCGGTCTCTTGCACTGCATCGCTGCAATGTTGTGTGCGACACTATGCATCCAGCAGTATGGAATGTGATGATGTTTGAATTACATGGATGTGCTGCAAACTTGTATTGACTAGAAATCTAGCGGTCTGGATGTTGGCGCCGGTGCGCCCTGTGTTCTGCCGCCGAACCTGTGCCAACCCGACCCCCAGCACGGCATCGGCCTTGGCGTGAATGTGCTGCAATGTCGCCCTGACCCCTGGCGATCCACCTCATGCTTTGTCTTCCTGCTTGTCTTGTTGTAGCGACGCCTCGCTGCATCTTTGACTGCGATGCGACTGTGCTCCACCTCCTGGCATGAATAGTCGCTGATGCAGCCATGCTCCCGGATCCAAGTCGCAGCAGCACGGAGAACTGCTTGCCGCGCGGCTGAATGCCACCCCTTTGCAGCTTTCAGATTTGCTAGATCACGCCTCCCTCCTTGGCAATAAAGTCCGTGTAGCTGTCACCACCTTCGCGCATGCCAAACATAGATAGCAGCATGAATGCAATTGTAAGTAATGTTGCATTGATGGCCACAAAATTTCAAACCACGATCTGCATTACATGCATTTATTGCACCTTCATACAAGCACATTTTATTGCAATTGTTGGGGCAATTGATGGACCAGCCATCCATCCCTTTCCCATGTGCATCCCTTCGCTCTGTGATTGCCGTGATCACGACCACGGTAATCTTTACCTCCCCTTTCTTGTAGATCATAATGGCATCTGCCAAGATCTGCAGTCTGATGACAAAGTCGCCGGACAGCTCTGTTAGCGGGACCTGCTCAAGCCTTCTCCCGAGCGCCGACTCAAAAATAGTGACCACTGCGGACAGCCCATCCTGCGACTCCTCGATCCCAATCTGCATGCATATATATGCTCATCTCATGCTCCCTGACGGTTTCTTTTTGCATGTTACACATGTATGGGAGTCTTGTATGGGCCCCGGACTCTCTCCACATCATGACATCAAAGATAAACATCATAGCAGAGCATGCTAAGATAGACATATATAATATTGCACACATGCATGTGAATGACACATCAGCGGGGCACACCTTGTATTTGCCTTCTTGTACGAAGTAGCCCGCGTGATTCTTGATATGTGAAATTGCCTGCTAGCGCTGCCTGTGGCTCCAGGGTATCGCCTTGCTGCTTTATTTTTGTACGCACCTGTGTAACAACTCGACTATGCTGGTGCTTCGCATCGGTTGCCTCGTCCAACAACACAGCCTTATCCAGCCTCCACGCCTCCTTCGCATTCTTCAACGTCTCACGAGAGGATGTATCAGCGTTCTTAAGGTTCTTAATGAGACTTTCATCTCGGGCAGAACGTTGGTGGGTCGCTCGCTGTGGTGGTGGTGGTGGTGGTGGCGGCGGCTCTACAAATGGCATGCCCGGCTTGCCCGCCGCCGCCGGTGCTGACGGCTGCGCTGACGCGCCAAAGCGACCTCCCGCGCCACGACGGCCATCGACAGCCTCCCTAAGGCGGCGTTTGCTGCCTCTTCCCATGGCTGACATGTGCAGGGCGGCCAAGAGATGAGGTAAGTTGAATTACTTTGTTACATGGTGGTGTCACCGTGTTTCGCGGCATGTGACTTGCCCCCGCCCCGCGGCCCGCCGCCAGGGGAGGCGCGGACTGACTCACGGACCGTACGGCCCGGCACGGAGGTGCTTTAGGTCGTAAGTGACCCCTAAATAAGGATGATCTATGATGGCACCCTAAGCGTACGCATGCCCTAGTGGCATGGCGTGCCAATCTTTGAAGCTTTTTGAGGCCTTGTAGTTAGCTGCGTACAAGTACCCGTAATTTTAGTAATACTTTCGTACTCGCGGATATGGGCGCGTAATGTATATGTGTTGCCAGTCTTTTTTTCAGATCCGGCCCACCAGTTTCAACCCGTCTACATGGCTGACCAAAGGGTGAAAACCGCCGGGACGACCACCTGGACACTTGAGTTGGGACCCAAATGGGCCTCCAAAAGCCTAAGAAGCGGTGTCGGGCACAGATTGGTGATGGCTGGCGGGCGCAGCGTTAAAAAGACCGTCTGGTACCAGTACACGTAGCTCTTTGTATTTTTATGGTGGTTTGCTTTCTTGCTGCTGTTAAAGATATTAGGGCATTAGGGCATTACCCATGTAAATATAAAAGCGGCAGTAGTCGCTAGTTAAATTCGTTGATGATAATGACAGTCGGGGATGAGTTTTCAAAAATTTGAAATTCGAATTCAAACCAGGCATTGCCATCAGACCTGCGCATGCTGTTGGCCCTGTCTAATTTGCCCGATCGAACCGATCATCTGGCGCAATCACTTGGTCATCAGCACTGGTGCCGCAATATTAACTACTAGAGCGACAATTCATTCCGCCTGTAACGCTCCGCGACTGCCATATATACAACAGTGCCTTTGCTTGCGTGTCTCCCACGATATCTTTTAATTAATACGCAATCTGATCAGATGCGAAATCACATTCTGCCGTACCAGTACATCCTGCCGTTGTACTAGTGCCTATTCTACAGCGACTATGTCGTAGGTGGGTCGCTACTACTTGTCTTTGTGATATATATATATATGTATAGATGTATGACCGAATTATGTGAGGCGGCGGTGCGAGTATGTCTAGTGCTGTTGCCCTGATGGGCGCGTGCGCGCTCCGACAGCACACACGACGCCACGCACAGGCGCCACGCGGTAGCCCCGTGCGCCCGCTTTCTGCTTTATAAGAACCAGGCCGCCGACGGCTTGCGGGGGCACAACCCATTTCTCAGCCGCGACGGACCTCTCGTGGCTTGCAACTCCAACATACTCCCACTCCAGCGTATTATCGCCCTACGTTAGCTTGACCTAAGCCAAGCGCCATGTTTGTCGTCAAGCGCGACGGCCGCACGGAGCAGGTGGCGTTCGACAAGATCACCGCCCGTATCAAGAAGCTGAGCTATGGGCTCAACACCGACTTTTGTGACCCGGTACGCCCGGGGCAGCCCGAACTCACCCTCTTACCTCGTGGTGGTCATACGCCGCGCCGTCTGCTCCTAGGAACTGCGGACGCTCTAGCTTCTCCTCCATTATCGCCGCAACGTGTGTAGGTTGACAGCACGCGGCGCCTGCGTCCAAGCCGTCTGTCCCTTCTGTGGGGTTCGCAAATTCGAAATTCGAAATGCGCGCTGCGCGCAGGAGCCCCGCTCCCACACTCTCCTGTGAGGCGACCGCCTCGTCCCAGCCCGCCGGCTCCCCCACACCGTCAATATATATCTGGTGATCAGTCGTCGTCTCTGAGCCTGGGTCTGTAACTCTGACGGCGTTGACTTGGGCTGGTCAGAGTCAGCCGAAGGGTACTCACACGGGGCTTTGGTGAGAGGGGGGAGGGTGCTGTTACGAGACCTTGTCGTCGGTGCCTGGTGAACGGGTTTCCCAACGATGAACCTGCGGCGTGCCGCGTGCGAACTGCATTAAGTGGCTCGTTCCCATGCTACGAGTATCTGCAGCCTGGCGCTGGAGTGGCGCGGCTGGGTATGTCACCAACCGCACGATTCTCACCGCCTGTGCGTCGCGCCGTCGACCCGCAGGTGAAGGTCGCGCAGCGCGTGACGACCGGTGTGTACAAGGGCGTCAGCACCTCCGAGCTGGACGAGCTGGCTGCGGAAACTGCTGCCTCTATGACTGCGAGCCATCCCGACTACGCCATCGTAAGCCGCTGCATACTGCTCCTTCCCGGCAACTGGTCTCGCTCCTGCTGGCCCTTTCCCAAGGAAGTCGGGTCGCTGTCCGACCGCTCCGGGCACGGCTGGACGGCCACTCGGAACTCAGCACGTGGCTAACTATGCCTGGCCCTGTGTTTGCAGCTGGCCGCGCGCATTGCCGTCTCCAACCTGCACAAGGAGACGCTCAAGAGCTTCAGCGAGACGTAAGCCCGCCTGTCCCTCCCCCGGTAGTTCCGCAGCCATTCCCTCGAATACTGGTTGGTGTTCCGTGTTAAAACCCACAACCGCCTGGCGACGCCGATGTATGCTGATTGCTTACGCGCAGGGTCAAGATCATGTTCAACCACATCAACTCTGCCAACGGCCAGGACGCGCCGCTCGTGTCCAAGGAGTTCTTTGACTTCGTGATGGCCAATTCCGAGGCGCTGGACAGCGCCATCATCTACGACCGCGACTTCGACTATGATTACTTTGGCTTCAAGACCCTGGAGCGCTCCTACCTTCTCAAGGTCAACGGCAAGATCGTGGAGCGTCCGCAGCACCTGCTCATGCGCGTCGCCTGCGGAATTCACCTGGGCAACATGGAGGCTGCTATGGAGACATACCACATGCTGTCGGAGCGCTGGTTCACCCATGCCTCCCCCACGCTCTTCAACGCCGGCACCCCCCGTCCGCAGCTGTCCAGCTGCTTCCTGGTCTGCATGAAGGATGACAGCATCGAGGGCATCTATGACACCGTGAAGGAGTGCGCTCTGATCTCCAAGTCTGCGGGCGGCATCGGTCTGTCCATCCACAACATCCGCGCCACCAACTCGTACATCCGCGGCACTAACGGCTCCTCCAACGGCATCGTCCCCATGCTGCGCGTGTTCGACACCACCGCCCGCTACGTTGACCAGGGCGGCGGCAAGCGCAAGGTAGCAACCAATAAACCGCCAGTCGCTGCCCTGAGTACACTGCCTCATTAGTACACTGCCTGAGTAGCTGCCTTGATCACACTGCCCAACACCCTTCAGTCTGGCTGACGGCACGGCATTGCTTGGCAGGGTGCTTTTGCAATCTACATGGAGCCCTGGCACGCGGATGTCTTTGACTTCCTCAACCTGCGTAAGAACCACGGCAAGGAGGAGAACCGCGCCCGTGACCTGTTCTACGGCCTGTGGATCCCCGACCTGTTCATGCGCCGCGTGGAGGTGCGCCGATCCCCATCCTTCCCACTGTTGTACATCGCTGTGGGCCGTACGATGGCGGACCGAACGGTGGGCAGCTGGACTGATGCGCTGTGTTACCCTGCGCCCTCAGAATGACGAGTCCTGGGCCCTGCTGTGCCCAAATGAGTGCCCCGGCCTTGCTGACTGCTGGGGCGAGGAGTTTGAGGCGCTGTACACCAAGTACGAGTCAGAGGGGCGCGCGCGCCGCACTCTGCCCGCTCGCCAGGTGTGGACGGCCATCCTAGAAGCGCAGGTGGAGACCGGCAACCCGTACATGCTGTACAAGGACGCCTGCAACCGCAAGTCCAACCAGCAGAACCTGGGCACCATCAAGTCATCCAACCTGTGCACGGAGATCATCGAGTACACTGCGCCGGACGAGACGGCGGTGTGCAACCTCGCGTCCATCGCGCTGCCTCAGTTTGTGCGCGCCCGCGATGCGCCCTTTGCCACCGGCTACAAGAAGCTGTCAGGCTCCATGGGCGCGGACAACCGCATCTTTGACCACGCCAAGCTGCGCGAGGTCACCCACGTTGTCACCAAGAACCTGAACAAGATCATCGATATCAACTTCTACCCCGTGGAGACCGCCCGCAACTCCAACATGCGCCACCGTCCGATCGGGCTGGGCGTGCAGGGCCTGGCCGACGTGTTCATCCTGCTCGGCATGCCGTTTGACTCCCCCGAGGCCCAGGCCCTGAACAAGGAGATCTTCGAGACTATCTACTTCGCGGCGCTGGAGGCCTCCTGCGAGGTGGCGCAGAAGGAGGGCACCTACTCGAGCTACGAGGGAAGCCCCGTCAGCAAGGGCGTGCTGCAGCCCGACATGTGGGGTGTCACCCCCAGCGACCGATGGGACTGGGCCGCCCTGCGCGCCGACATCGCGGCGCACGGTGTTCGCAACTCGCTTCTGGTGGCCCCCATGCCCACCGCCAGCACCAGCCAGATCCTGGGCAACAACGAGTGCTTCGAGCCCTACACCTCCAACATCTACGCGCGCCGCGTCCTCAGCGGCGAGTTCACCATTGTCAACAAGCACCTGCTGTCCGACCTGACCAGCATGGGGCTGTGGGACAGCAACATGAAGAACCAGCTGGTGGCAGACAATGGCTCAGTGAACGGGCTGGACATCCCCGACGACCTCAAGGCCATCTACAAGACCAGCTGGGAGATCAAGCAGCGGATGCTGGTGGACATGGCGGCGGACCGCGGCGCGTTCATCGACCAGAGCCAGTCCTTCAATGTCTTCATGGGCCAGCCCACGTTCGGCAAGCTGAACTCGCTGCACTTTCACTGCTGGAAGCAGGGACTCAAGACCGGGCTGTACTACCTGCGCACCCGCGCCGCAGCGGATGCCGTCAAGTTCACGGTCGACCAGTCCAAGGTCAAGAAGGCGCTCACCGAGGCGCCTGCCAACAAGGCAGTAACCCCCGTCGCCAGCGCCAAGGCCGTCGCTGCCGCCAAGGTGGCAGCCGCGGACCCCGACGCCGAGCGGGAGGCGCAGATGGCCTCTCTCGTCTGCTCCTTGGAAAACAAGGAGAACTGCATGGCCTGCGGCTCCTAGGCTCGTAAAGCCTGTGCAAATGTACTGGTAGTTGGTCAGCGATGTTGCAGCACGCCACTGGTGCATGTTTGGGTGCTACATGCTCATCGCCAGGTGCAAATCTTGTAAATGCCCTACGCTCATTAGATCATAACCCATTAGTGACTGCCAGGCCGCACTGCACTGCACAATTGCCATGAATGCTGCGCAATGCTGTGATTAAGCACCTGTCAGTTGATGTGCAGTCGAGGTAACCTGATGCTCTGTGCCTCGTGCTGTGTGATTTATAGGATGAGATGGCCTATGATAACACTGGGCTTCACTCACCGTTATCTTAATATTGGTTTGATTGTCGGTAGGAATCATTTCAACTGGAAGCCGGAAACCAAAGCAGACAACAGAAAAAAAACAAGTACTTGCAAATGTAAATGTAGACGTGTCATGCGGTTGCTGACTACACACATACAACAATAACCCTATGTATTACCGTAGTATTGCCCTTAATGTTACGTCAAATTGGGCTTGCTGGCAACCTTTTACAACATCCGGTATCGCTTTGTCGCTTGATTCGGTTTGTCTGCACCTGGCCCCTGGTAGACTGGGCAGGTTTCTGTATTCCATTTTTCGCGGTGCTCTTATTACCGCGTCCATACTCGACATACTCGTACAAGACATACATCAGTACACCTTACTGCAGTGTAGCAGCATAGTCAGGCTGAGCAACACAGTAGCGTAGCAGCATGAAAAGTATACTGCCATGATTATTATTTGTCGGCACGCGGTGTTACTGTGCCCAACATTGTGCCCCCATGAGCAGGCCACGAAGCACAGACAATGGCAAATACAAAACAATCAGTCACCATGTGTGTGTGTGTGGGGGGGGGGGGGGGGGGGGGGGGCGTGTGCGTGTGTGTGTGTGTGTGTGTGTGTGTGTGTGTGTGTGTGTGTGTGTGTGTGTGTGCGTGCGTGCGTGTGTGTGTGTGTGTGTGTGGTGGGTGTGGGTGTGGGTGTGGGTGTGGGTGCGTGTGTGTGCGTGTGGTGTGTGTGTGTGTGTGTGTGTGTGTGTGTGTGTGTGTGTGTGCAATCTAACTGCAAAGACGATGTGTTTTTAAGAATAAGACCAAGAGCTCAGTGGAAAAGGATTGTAAATAAAGTATGACACAATTACCAGTGCTGTTCCACGGACCACTAATATATGGGTATAAATTAGTGGTATATATTTGGGGGTATATATTAGTATTATATATTGTATATATTATACCTACATTGACGTACACATAGACCGCACATGCGTCGTGAGTCGTATCGTGGCGTGGATGCAACATATATAGATAATATCGCCATGTGTATTAATGAATGAATGTAGTACTTAATACCCCGTGCTGCGGGAGGATATAACAAGGGCGGCGGAGTGCGGCCTCTCCGGAGTGCCCGCCGCTAGCATGACCTCCCCATCCCCACCCACTTCAGCCCCTTCACACGTCGGCATCGAGCTGCCGCACCCCACTTCTAAACCTTCGCCTCGATCGCGAATTAAAGTCCCAAGTAGATATGCAGATCCCGAAGAAGCGAGTGTGTCAGTAGCGTCCACCGAACCACGCGCGCGCGCCTGCGTGCCTTGAGCACTATCGCTTGCTTGTCGCATTTTTTCTTTCTTTGGGGCGGCCGACGACCGCCTGCCCCACAACTGCGTTCCGATGCGAGTCGTCAACGCCGCGCTGCCGAGCTCGAGGCCGCGACGGAGCCCGTCCTGGCTCCACCAAAGCCGTTGATTCGCAGCGCCATCGGGGGGCGATGTCGGCCCTCGTGGCTAACCCGCTTAGTACCCCGCTTTTTTCCGCGACCCGGGGCCGGCACCGATGCCGGCTACCTGCGTCGCCTCCAGCGAGCGCCGCCGGCATGGCACACCGGCTGCCCAACCCCGGCCGGTGCGGCAGCACCCCACCCGCGCACGATGGCGACGACCATATCCTACCAGTATCCGCTACCGGAGACCGAGACCGATACTGAGACAGAGATCGGGACCGCGATCGACCCGGTCGTCCCCGACCCACCCGGTGATCGAGCTAGTCGGCCGTGGCAACCCACAGACTGGCCGCCCGCAGCTGCTCAAACATCGGCCCCCGACCCGCCAACGACGACCCCGCTTTGCTCTCCCCGAACCCCCGCCGACCCTGCCGCAGCCCAAGGCCCGGCTATCCTTCCAGCCTCACAAAGATGCCCCCGAGCGGCGGCTAACCCGCCACGACAACCACCGCACTCGATGCTGCGCCCGCATCGCGCGTCCGGCCGCGAGCCCTTGTGCGGTTCTCCAAGAGACACACGGGAAATCACTACACGCCGCGACGTGGCTACCCGGCTCGAGGGGGTCACAACAGCGAAAATGCGGACACGTTTCATCCGCAACGCACATCGGGCCGGCCGTAGCACCGCTCCCGGTTTCCGCATACACCCCTCATGCGCAGCCGATCTGCGGGATATATACCGAAGCCATGGTCCCTTCCCGGCCGGGGCATATATCGCGCGCCGGGTTAAGCCAGCACCGCAGCGCCCCCAACTGCCCCCGAGCCAAGCATCTGCAGCGCTGCCGGCGGGACGCCTCAGCTGCCTCAGCCGGAGCGTTGCAGCTATGTCGGTGGGGGAGGGGCGGGAGGGGAGAGGACGTCCATGGGGGTACCCTAGCCAAACCCGCAGTAGAGATTGCGGGCGGCATCGTCTATCGACAAAAGGGAGACTGGGTGGGTTTGTATATAAATGGGGCCCTAAAAAGCACGAGGAATGCCCAGCCGGAGTGGACCATGGTACGGATATGGACGGGAAGGGGCTTATCAAAAATCAAAAGGAAATTACAAAATAAGGAGACGGGATGTGCCCGCTGTTTGAGGGACATGGCCTTCCGAGGGTTGCACGCTCTGCACTATTAAATTAGCGGACCTTATTATGCGGGTTCGTGCCGCCGAGCCTTGAGACAGCTCGCGTGTTTACCATCAAAGACCAAGAGAAGAAAGTTGTTGTAAGAGATTTTAAATTTCATTCGTTTGCAACCCCTACGGTCTGCGGGTGGTTTCAACCGGTGAAGTTACCGGTACCAGCGCGTTTCGGTACGGGCTGCCCCATCGCCCGTGAGCCATGCTTTTCCGGCCGGGGAGCTAAATAGGACAGCCACCACCGGCTCGCCTGCCATCTTCCATCTCGCTGCCTTCGGCAGCACCCTCCCGTTTCCGGCTCCGCCTCCACATTTCCCTCCTCTTTCGTTGCGCCTCCGCAGCGCCATAAAGTGGCGCTTCTTCCGGCGTGTCGTGGTAAAATAGCCTTCGCACCCTCTTTGGCAAAACCAGACTCGCTTGCATATGTATGAAATTTAGCACACGGCGAATACTCGTACGAGCACGTCCGAAGGCTCCGTACGCTTTACAACTAGGCGCGGCGCGCGCTGCGGGGCGCGCAATCCAAGTTGCGCTGATGATATTTGTTCTTAATAATAACTAGTATAGGCAGTGAGGGGCCCCATTTGCAAAAGGTGTGACTCGCTTACATTGGTAGGAAAACAAGCCATGGGGCCGAGCAATCTGCAATGAGAAAGGGAGGTTGGGCGGGCGCGTAAGCTGTTAAGCTAGCGCAAAGGCAGAAGATGGGCCCCCGTCGATTCTCCGGAGAGTCATATAGCAGGGCTGGCTGGGCTGGCGCGTGCGCCGCTGGTCATCGGCGTTGCTTAGACATTGCGGCGTTGCTAGCGGAATACGAAGCGGCCGATCGCCGGGTGTAATTCAAACCTCTATCTTGCCAGTATGACCATTCATTTGGTTTATCTCACTGCGCGACGGGATAGCCCTAGCGCGTCGCCCGTAGCCCGCATGTTTTCGGGCGGGGCTTGTCAGGACCACGACTTGCCTCCACGGCGGCCGGTTTACCCTGCCTTCCATCGAGCGCACCACGGCAAAGTCGCGACAATTTGTTTTGCCCGGCATGGTGCCTGTCATCCGCCATCGTACCGTAGTGTACTACGGTGAGCGTAGCCTCCCCCCCCCCCCCCCCCCCCCGGAAAAAAAACAAACCGTGGGAAAACCCGGTAGGATTTTCGTGGTTGATGGCTAACTACTACACGCAACCGAGCTGCCGATTACTCGCCCAACGCGAGGAGAGGACGGAGCCGCAGCGCTTCCCCACTCAGCGGAACAAGGTCCAAGACCTTCAAACATTGTCGACCAACAGTAATCCATGGCCGCCCCTCGTCCCGTGTGGGCATGGCTCGACTTGCACTTATAGCCCCTACTCAGCGTAAGTGCCGAGATGCGCACCGGTTGGGGCGCATGCCAACGCATGCCCCGTGTCGGCTAGTGCACATGTGAGTACAAAGTCACACTACATTGCTAGTGGCCAAGCCAACGCCCAGTGGCACTTGGCTACTCCCACGCCGTGGCATTCTACTCCGCCGCGCACCGTGCGTGGATCCTGACGCCGACCTCGAGAGGGGCGGCACAGCGACAGAGCGCTCTTGAAAGCAATACAAAAGATCCGAGCATGTCATATGTGTGCGGGCAGCCGCGTATACAGCCATATACCCGGTACGTACACGGGCAGCCGAGTACCGGTACAACGCGCTATACAGGTATCGATCACGGGCAGCCGAGTATCGGTACAAAAACACCTAACATTCCATCCCGTCCCGTCCATGGACGAACAATTTGATTTCTGGGTGGTAAGGGAATCGAACCAATGACCTCTTGGATTGCAGCCAAGGCTCCGAAACCAGTGAAAACATTACAAAAGATCCGAGCATAATGTCATATATATATGCGGGCATCTGCGTATATAACTATACATCCGATACACGGCGGGCAGCCGAGTACCGGTATATCGCGTTGTACGGACTTCGCGATACCGTATCGATATCGATCACGGGCAGCTAAGCATCGGTACAGCGCAGGTACAATTATCAGCTTTGCTCGCTCCACCTCGCGACATCCATCGCGCCGATTCCTCTACCCCCTCCCCCCCCCCTCCCCCCCCCTTATAATGTATACGACCTCGCGTCCGTCGTAATATTTTGGCAACCCGCTTGTGCGAATCGCATTGTTATAAAACCGTATCTCTGGAGGTGTACGCGTCCCGTTGTTGGACGGGCTCGCCCCCTTCTTTTCATCATGGGGGTGTCTGTGGAGGATGCTACTCCGGTCGAGCTAAAGCTTATGGACGGTGAATTGGTTCGCTTCCTTGCCGTTGGGGCATGGGAGCGAGGCCACTGCGCAAAATGGGTGTCCCGGTTGTTCTTGGTTATTATTAAGCCTGTAACAACCGATAAATAATGATGACTCATCATTGACCTCCGCCTCTCGAACCGCTACGACTACAAGACATGCGATCTTTCGTTCGATGGAGACGCTTTTGCATTTGCGTAATTGAGGCTTATTGTAATGGTGGCTACTGCACATTTGCGCAATTTGGCGCGCCATGGGGATTACATGTGCAGATGGACATGCATCATGGGTTTTACCCGGTTGGAATCGCCCCTAGGGACATGAGCTTTTTCACGGTCCGTTACCGCGGCACTCCGTACCGTCTGGCTGACCTTCCCGGCCATGGGAAGGTCTCTGTCCCCTTCTTACTTCTGTGAGTCCAGCAACGTCATCACCATGACATTGCGTCGTAACCGTACTGAAATAGACAACACACCATTCCCCCGCCACCAATTTGGTTTGCTCACGTCGCCCTACACGGAAGATTCCTTGTTTCTAGCTCAGACTCAGGCTGAGACCATATGGCAGCGCGACTACTTCGAACGCCGCCTCTCGGGTTTTGGCTTGTTGCGCAACCCCATCAACAAAGGCGAATGGGAGCCCACCAAGAAGCCAATGTGCATGATGTCAGAAATTGACACGTCGGGGTGGCATTTTTTTCGTGCGCCAGCTGAGAAACTTTCCGCCATTGCTCGTACGGCGAAACGCCTGATCCAGTGTGCAAAACGCGACCCCCGGTGGCGCATGCTCGCGAGTTGGCCGCCCTTGCGGGCAAATGCCATCACCCGTGGAGGTTTCTACCTCCGCAAGCTGCACGATGGGCTCAATAAGACTCGTGAATCTTGGTCCGGCCGCGTCAAGCTCACCCATTATATCTTGAACGTCACCTGCAATGGTGAGTGGGTGTGCCCACCCAACACAACGGCAAACATACTGTCGAAACCGGTTTTTTGCACGTCGACATTTCGTCGTAGTACGATTGGGGTGCCGGTATGAATAAACATCATAATGCTCGGGGTTTGTGGTGCGACGATGACCGATATCTGCGAAGGTTACCCTGAAAAAGCTCAAAGCCTTCTGTCTGGCTATTGAGTCCTTTGTCCCCATGCTCCATAACCGTCACATCCGCTTGCATGAGGATAACCAAGCAACGTCAAAGCGGTCCTCGCCAACCTCATCTCTCACCTATCATCACTTGTCGGTGTCATCATCAACCTCGGTCACCTCTCGCTCCCCGAGCCTCATGCTTGAGCTGCTGAAGACTTGATACCTCATGGACACGCACGGTGTTACCCCGTCCTTGCGCTACATCCGTTCCGCGGCAAATTTCTATGATGACAGCCTCAGTCGCGAGATTGATTGTGACGATTGGTGGTTCAACCCGCGCCGATATTCGCCTCGCTCACTGGTAAGTGGGGCGCCTGCAGCACCACCGACCACTTCGCGACGTCCGAAAACGCCCTTCTGCCCCGCTACAACGCCCATTGGCGTGACCCGCGGTGCTGCGAGGCCATCGATGACATGCATGCGCCTCTCCGACGTTACATGGCGTTGCAAACGTAACTTGTGTAACCCCTTGGAACTTCATTGGAAATTTTGTCTCTAAACCGGAGTCCAGTGGTGCCTCAGCCATCGCTATTGTTCCCTATTTGCCTGACAAAGCTTGGTACCCGCTCCTCTCTGAGATGTGCTCCGACATGCGCTCTTGGGACTACGCCGCGCCACGTAGTCCTGGCAGTATTGGCGACCGCCTTCCCGTTGGCGCGCCCCACTGGCATGTCGTTGCCTTCAACATTCCCGCCTCCGCCCCCCGCCCGTGGCCTGCTGCACCCGCCATTGTTTATTTGGCAGCCAGACGTTGCTCGTGAATGTTCTAATCTAGTTTTTGTTTTTGTTTATCTCATTGCACCGGATATTTTTGGCGCGGCGCCCGTAGCCCGCATGTGCGCGCGTATGTTTACGGGAGGTGGTCAGGGCGACCACCTGCCTCCAAGGTGACCGACCGGTCGACTCTTGTTTGCGGTGGCACGCTCCGCCATCGAGCGCACCACAGCCCCCCCCCCCCCCCCCCCCCCCCCTCTCCCCGTGGGCATGTTTGCTTTCAAATTCCTGATAATAACACTATGTAACCAGACGTAGGATTCTTCAGCAGACCAGATGTTCCTTGTGAAATATCAGCAATACGCGCCATCAAGGCGCCACGTAGCAATACTGCACAACTCCCCGCTCCTATATCGCCGCCGCCTTATCCTGTTGTTCTTCATAGTACGTTGTATTATGTATATTTCCCATATCGTTCAGCGCGCGGGCGCCGGGGCGTACCCGTCCTGGTACCGCGCGGGCGCCGGCGCGGCGGCGGCCACTACGACGAAGCGCGGCGGGGTCCGCTTGCGTGGCTGCCCTGTCTCACCTCCGTTCTCTCCGCCGCGTCTCCCTCCGACACAGCCTGCGCTCCCCACAACCCGAGGGCCCATCACAATCCACACCGCCTGAAAAATGGCTTCCACTTCGTTGACTTTCCGTGCCAATGTGGCTGGCTCGGGAGCCGGTAGCCTGCAGATGGCCGCCGCCGGCCGCCAGCAGATGGCGGCGCCCGCAGCTCGCGGTCTGCCTCTGCAGGTGGAGAGCCGGGTGGCCATCCGCTTCACCCGCGGCGGCCGCCGGAAGTCGCCCTTCTACCGCATCATCGCGATTGACAGCCGCGACCGTCGTGAGGGCCGCCCTCTGGAGTTCCTGGGTTACTACAACCCCATGACGAAGGAGACCAGCCTCAATGCGCCGGCCATTAAGAAGTGGATTGGCCACGGCGCACAGCCCTCCCAAACGGTTGGCAACCTGCTGAAGAAAGCTATGATTGTTGAGTAGGCTAAACCCCGAGATGAGCAGCCCCCGGGTCAGTATCCTTCGGGTGTAAGCACGACGCATAGATATGAGTCACGCAGGTGTGCAAAGAGGCCGCGCCGCGCGGGTTGCAGCGTCCGCGTGTCTATGTGGGCACAATGCAGCCTAGCGGCTGCCGGCGGGACGCGCTCTGCGCGGCGACAATTACTGTAATCATAACCAGCCTTCTAAATGGACAGATTGGCGTCAGATTCACCCATTATCGAGGCATTGTGAGGGATGCTGGACGCCAGGTTCAGCCCGCCAGGCCGTATAGACAGGGCTGTGCGGCTGTAGTCAAGGCTGGGGGCGGGGCGGGGGGCACAGTGCTGAGTGGCGCATGCCCTCTTCATATTACACGTTTATTTAGGCATCACATGCCTGTGCTAAGGTGGCCATGAAGCCAGTATGGCCACCGATATGCGCAGGCAGGGAAGAGTGCCCTGCTACTCCTCCCTACCCGTGGCTGGCGCATGGATGGCCATCGTTGGGCTGTGCTCCAGTAGCTGTCCAAAGGGGCCGGGCTATCAGAAAATGCAGCTGTGGGCGAGCCAGCAACTCAGTGGGGTTGCCTGGCCGGCCTCACGGCTGCGGGTACTCATGCTTCAGCCAGGGGTGCTGCAGTGCCTCCTCTGCGGATGGCCTCTGATGCGGATCCACAGACAGCAGGTAGCGCAGGAACTCCGCAAAGCCCTTGTCCGATGCCGGGACTCGTGCCGCCAGTGAAGTCACCTGGGCGGCAGGGGGGGAGGGGGGAGATGTCTCAGACACAAGGGGTTTTAGGCGGGGTGTCTCATCAAGTCATGTTGATATCATCTAGCGTGTACTTTGAGGCTGCTAAGGGGGGGCCATTGCCCCGCGAAAAGTGAGCCGAGGCCGCAAAATGGCCATGCAGCCATGCACAGGGTTTGACCCTGACCGCCGCACCTTGGGCTGCAGTATCTGGTATTGTCCTGTCGCAGAGGAGCGCTCATACGGGTGGCCGCTCTTGGTGAAGAAACGATGGGCATAGCGCCCGGTGCGCAGCATGTGCTTGGGGATGGGCCCGAGGATCCCGACGAGGCGGGCGAGCAAGCTGGCCAGGGAGTCGTTCTGGAACAGCACATATCTGCATAGCAGCACGTGCCGCAGTCATCAGTCGTTTCATCCCCTGAGGGCAAATACCACGTGCCCACACAATGGGGATGGCTGCGGGGGTGCATACAAGGTGTGCGGCGACACGCATAATCCTGGGAACGAGACCATGGCGCTCACCCCGATGACAGCTCGGCAAGAATGCAGCCCAGCGACCAGACATCCACGCGCTGGTCGTACGGGAGGCCCAGGATGACCTCTGGAGCACGGTAACTCCTGGACTGCACGTAGCTGGATAGATGATCGCTCGTGTAGCAGCTGGAGCCCAAGTCAATGACCTGCGCCGTACACAACCGACGCATTGAGACACTGCGCCGACAGCGGGAAATGAGCCGGCGGCCGGCGTGCTGCGGGTACGCACCTTGACCTCACAGCGCGAGTAGCTTTTGATCAGTACGTTTTCGGGCTTCAAATCGCTGTGGATCATCCCGAGGCCGTGCAGGAACTTCAGGCTGTGAAGCACCTGCCGGGCGATGGTCTGCGCAGGGAGCAAATGCAGCGCCACACGTGAGGAGAAGGAATGGCGCGGGGCAAGCGAGGTGAGGCAGCGGGGCGGGCGAGATTGGCATTCCGCCGGCCCAACTACTGCGGCAGCAATCACACCTGCACACGTGGGAGGGTGAAGTAGGGTTCGTCCCCGCTCTCCCGGTTGTACTTCTGGAACTCGTAGAGATTGGCGCGCAGGAGCTCGCACACTATGAACAGGTGCTCCTTGTAGTAGAAGTAGTCATACAACCGGAGGATGCCCGCCTCATCGTCGGGGTCCTCGGCGTTGACGGATTTCAGGAGTTTGATCTCGTCGAGCGACTGATCAAAGTAGTCCTTGTTGTTCTTGATGATCTTCAAGCAGACCAGCATGCCGGTCTTTAAGTCCAGGGCCTGCACGGCCCGACTGAATGCAGCCGATCCCAGGTAGTCCAGTATCTGTGCGTAGAGAGGAAGCATGCACGTGAGAGACACCCCACCCCGGTCAGGCAGGCAGTCAGGGCCAGCAGGGCATGAGGCTCACCTGGTAGCGCCCCGCAATGCAGTCATTCAGTCGGATTGGGAAATCTTTGGTCTCCTCAAAGCCGGTGCGCCGCCGCGGATGAATGATCTTCAGGTCGAAGATATCGTACATCTTGCTGACTGCGTCTTCGTCGTATTGGAGAACTGCCACCTGGTCCTCGTCCTCATGCTTTGCCTCTGCCACATCCTCAGCCGTGCTCCTGTCTTGACTGGCAGACGACGGCCTGCTGGCGGCGCGGCTTGACTGATGCTCCTCCGCACGCAGCCCCTCCAGCTCCCCGCCGCTGGGTACGAGCGCCGGGTCAAAGTCGAGGGACTCCGAGCCGCTGCTTCCCGCCGTTTCAGATCCGTCCGCGGGCTCCTCCTGCCTGGAGACCAGGGCGTCACCGGGCACGTCAGCTGGCGTGTAGCACGGGCATTGAGAGTGGATGCACCAGGCCACCGCACGACAGCGCACCACAGGTCGATGGCCTCCTGCTGCGACTCCGAATGCGGGAGGGCTTCATGTGAGGAGGCGGGCGAGCCCCCGCCCTTGGAATCCCTTGTGTACGAGTTGCCGTACGATCCAAACCGATGCTCCGGATCCTGGCCGCTGCTCTGCGCGTGCTCGAGGGCTTCCAGCACCTCAAGCACCTGCTGGGCAGCTTCTGGCTCGCTCTGCCAGCGGCTCTGCAAGTAGGCAGCCAGTTGCTTCAATGACAGGGGCGACAATCACAGACAGATCGACGACGGTAACAGCGGCAAGGGAAAATATGCACACGAATCGAGTCGCACTTGTTCAGATGCCGACATGTCAGCAAAGCGGGAGGCAACCGGCGGCTCCAACACATCTGTAGCCCTATCCGGCGCCCCAAGCTTGCTGGTGACTTTGGGCATCGCGCCATCCTGGCTACTGGAAGCTGTCCTCGCCCCCTTGACCCCATCCTGAAGCGCATTCCAATGTTAGCATCCCTGCTACTCGGGGCGCTGCCAAGCAGGGAGTGCGCAAGCTAGCCCGGTGAAACACACCTTGCGGGCCTTCTCGTCTTTGGCGCCCTCCGAGCTGTTGTCTGCGGTCGCACATAGAAATGTTCAGCATCCACAGCCCCTCCCTCTCACCAGCAGCTGCTTGTGGCATGGGGGCATGGCAAGGCGGAGCACCCTACCTCGCGCCGGGCTCATGTTTTGAGGGCTGACATTCTCCAGCGGGCTGACCAAGCCACTGAATTCACTGGCATTGCTCTGGCTGCGGCTGCGGATGGTATTCCAGGTGTTGAATACTGTTACGGAGGGGTCGTCCGCATTGGGCGTCACGGGAAACGCAAAGTCAGGGCCGCCGAATCCTAACATCGATCCTGGCAGCACTGATTGACTCGGGGATTGAAACTCCGGCCCATCTTGAGCAGCAGGTTCATGGGAGGGGGGGGGGGGGGGGGGGGGGGGGGGGCGCAAGACATAACACCGGCAGTCAGCAAACCGGCAGTTAGAAGCCCCTGATCAGACTGCCCCCCCCAGGGCATGTCCAGGATGCGCATGTGATCAACGCATGCAGCTCACCTTCCACCGCCCCATTTCCATTGTCCGCAGCTAGGGAAAGCGACCCAGATGGCTTGGACTCCATCCCGCTTCCCCGTTGGTCCTGGGCCATCATTGCATACGCAAGTCAGTTGGCCTACATGGGCTGGCACCTGACCAGATGGTATGGGCGACAGACATATCGGGTGGTACCTCAGATGTCACTGGCAGAGGGCCCCCGAGCGGCGCAGACGGAGAGGGTGAGAAGGTGAGCCCGTCACCAGCCGGCTCAGGGGAAAAGTGAACGGTGTCAGGCTGTGGCAATGAGAACTCATCCGGGGAGGGCGGCATCAAGTCAATATCTGAACTCGCAGACAGCGACCCAGCAGCATCGTCGCCGGCCGGATCTTCGCCGAGTACACGGCCAGTGGTTGTGGCACTCCCCGATAGGGCAGAGGGGCTTCCCGGTTTCGCCGCTATTTCAAGATCCCATCCAACCTCTACCTCTGCGTCGGCTGGCGGGAGAGGCGGGCTCTGCACAGGGGCGCACATGCAGCGGCGCATCTAAGCATGGCGGTGCATCATATGCCAACCAGGGTCGACGAAACACATAGGGCACTGCCCAGAGTATGCAGCGCACCATGGATAGTTGCTCGCGCGCCCGCTGGATCTCAATCTGCAGCTCTGGATTGAGCTCCGCCAGCGTTCTGGAAGACGGGGCACGCTGTCAGCGGCCAGCGGCCAGGGTGGCGTAAAGCATCCGCGCAAGCGATGAGCTCACAGCATTGCACATGGGCGGAGCGGTGCTTGCGCACTTACCTCTCTGCCGGGCTGACTACACCCGAGAACGCAGACGAGTGCCTGGAAGAAGGGTCGCATGTTTCACTCTTTGGGGAGTCCAAGCCGAGCCCTGAGTCATCCCATGTTGGTGCGGCGCGGCCCTGGACATGCAGAGCATCAGAGTGCTCGGACTGGTCACCCGCATCGGATGCACCGGAGCTGCCGGATTCGGACCCGGAGTCTGTCGAGTATGATGCTTCGGTGTCAGCATCTTCACGAGCAATCTCCATTGCAAGGAAGTCTGACTGGTTATCAATCTGGATGCGATGGTACCTGCAAAGCAGTCAATGCATGGCTGGCTGCATCAGTTGTGCAGGCGGAAACAAAACAACGCAGACGGGGGCGGCTACATAAGCCCCAGCAGGGGAGGGGCCGCGTACCCGATGTCCTCGTCATCAGTGTACTCATCGACCTCTGGATTGCCGCCGCCCAGCACCAACGCAGGAATGCCAAAGCTGCACCTTGCGCTGCGCGGACCCCCCCCAGACTTCCTGCTGCGGTCTGAGTAAGGCGAAGCCGGCCCAGAGCCTGGGTCGGAGCTATCTACCGGCGCCCCGATGGCACTGGTAGACACACCAGCTGCAGCCGGGATGTGGCTCGCACCCACACGGCCACCGCGGGGTTTTGCCGCGAGAATATCCGCAGACTTGCTGCGGCGAGTGTCCTCCGTCTCGAGCATCGCCTGCTTGAGGAACTCTGCGGGGTTATCGCATGCCTGCTAGGCGCGAGCCACCACATTTGCACCAAACTCACTTCTTTGTTTGACTAATGTGAGCACTATGGTGGCGCTGACTGCAATACAAGAGCTACCACACCGCTGCAGATAGGGGCCTACCTCCGTTACCTGGCTGGCGCCTCCCTGCACCTCCTCTTCAAGAAGCTGCGCACCGCCATGCTTCTGGATGGTCTGTTCAATGACAGCCGGCAATTTCTTCTCGATTTCCTGCATGAGCACTTCCTCCGTGGTCGCAAAGCCTTCGGTATGCAAGAACTGCAGGATGAAATGCAGGGTGTCCCCATAACCGTTGAGTTCCGACTCCATGGTTGCGTCAGCAGCACCGTCCATGCCACCTGCTGCGCGCCTTTCCCGCGCTGTATCTGCTGACATCGCACAGGATGGGGTCAGTGTACTGCGCAGCATGCACCTGTTTGGCGGTCACACTGCAGGCTCTCATGCCGAGGTCCTGGGAGAAGATGAAATGGTAGAGCAGCGCTAGCCTGACCCTCCCCCCCCCCCCCGCCCCCCCCCGGGTCCCCTCGCGCCAGGTCAACTGTGACTTGGTGGAGGACTCTACGATAGCAGCGGGATGTGGCACCATTCTACGTCACGCAGCGCGGAACCTCCGGGCGGCACGGTCTACGCGGACTGCAACAGCCAACAGCTGTGCTGTGGCCGGATAGCCCAGGCTCCAGGAGCGGCTCAGTGCACAGCCGGTCGCGATGGGAAGGCGGGGGGGGGGGGGGGGGGGGGGGGGGGGGGCAAGCGCTACCTGTCGCCTGCCCCTCGGGCAAAACGTCACCCCTGGCAGTAGGACCCGTAGTAAGTCCAGGCCGATTCTGTGGAGGGAACAGGACGTATGCTATCCCGCTGTCCAGAGTCTGCTGCTTCCAGCTTCAGTCTGATCTGGGCGTGTTTCGCCAAGTGGCGTCGCTGGACGGACTGGTATGTGGCAGAGGGTGGTAGCCTCTGGCCCGCCGTGGGTGGTGGGTGGTCTTGTCTCGGCTTGCACGCTTCCGCCGCGGCGACCGCGAGGTGTGCGCGACGCGACGAAAGCAGCAGCGCCCGCCATACCGCATCAGCATAACGTTCAGTCGTTGTACCTGGGTACTGCTTTGCATGTACTTATTCATATATGATGCAAAATAAAATTCAGCGCGCGATGCGCTTTGCAGCTGTCCCGTGCGCTGACATCGTCATATTTCAAGTTGAGTCTGGTTTTGCCAAAAAGGTCGCGCAGGCTGTTTTACACGGTCAAGAGCCGAAATTGGCAGGATGGTTTAGCGAAAGCGTGGAGGGAAAACGGAGTCAGGGGGGGCGCTGCGTGGAACGCAGCGAAAACTGGAAGATGGCAGGCTCAGCTGTTATGGCTGCTTTTATGTCTACTCGTGCTGCACCCAAAAAGGGCGCAACAACAGGTGCCTAGTTCCCGTACCACTGAGCAGCACTTGTAGCTGAAAAGCGGTTAGGTCAAGGGAGGAAACACCATAAACTAGTTTAGATCATTTCAAGTTGAGTCTGGTTTTGCCAGTCATGAGCTAACGGAGAGAGCGGTGGATTGACGGAAAAGGGGTAGCGCCAGGTCATGAAGGAGGCACCGGGAAGGCCACCGCTGCGGAGTCCTGTTGGAGTTGGAAGTGGCGGAGGGGGGCGATGTGGCCAAAGAAGAACCATGCGCCAGGTGAAGGAAGAACGTCGGGGTCGATGTAGTCTAGAACGCCGTCGGAGTTAGTGGCCCAGCCGCCTTGGTAGCGAATGTGGGATAATGGTACCCCGATGGCGTTGGCCGCAGACGCTGCTCCCTTGCGAAGGCTGTGTGAGGTCCAGGAAGTGCCGGCGGGAGGGGCAGCACCGACAAGACGGACGGCTGTAGACAGCCAATCCGACATTGTAGCGGCAGTCCAAGGTTTTGACTGCTCGCTCGGGACGACCGCCCAGAGGTTTGTTTCAGCCAAGGCAACAGTAACTAGGGGGACAGACTGTACCGTGTCGATGAAGTGGTGCAGGAGACGTGCGACTCGGGGGTGCTCGGCCACCGGAAGGAGAAGTACGCGCAGGTCGTCGCGCCCCCGTCGGCCAGCGCGGCCCTTCTCGCGGTACACCTGCAGGGTAATGTTGTAATTGTCGACATGCACATCCCGCACTCGGCAGGAGACGCCAGTAAGTCCTCTGGCGAAGAACATCAAGTTGACAACCGAGGCCACGAGGGCTCGGAAGTCGTGTTGGTACTATGGGGTGGGAGCAGACACAATCAGCTCGGCCTTTGTGACGAAGCGGTAAGCTACATCGACAGGCAGAGGAACTCGCAAAGGGGCTGTTTCCAGACGGCGCTGCCGCAGCATCAACCCACGCCTTGCCGAAGTGAGGTGTAGACTGTCCTTGGCGATGGGGTCGAGGTTGTGCAGCTCGAAGAACGTGTTGATTGCAGACATGTAAGGTTGCATGGACTTAGCTCCAATGTGCCCTCGCTCACCAATCCAAGCAACGTACCGAACGACAGTAGCCGTGGTCGCCTCCAGAGGGCTGATGTTCTCGGAGTCGTGGCAGAACTCCGCGAATTGAGACAGTCTGCCGGCGTAGCTCTTGAGTGTCTGAGCGGTGAGGGAGCTGGAGAGCATGTCGAGTGTCCGTTGTCCTAACTCGTCTGAGCCGAAAGCCTCGTGCAGTCGAGATCGTAGTGAAGCAGCCCAGGGGGCGACAGCTTCGGGCTCGTCAATTACGTAAGTGCGTCGGTTTTACCGACAGAGTTCCAGAGGTGCGACTATTGTTCGCAAAGTACTCGGCAGCAGCGGTTAGGTTCCCGGCGGCTGGCCGGTAGTTGCTGGACGGGTTTGCAGTAGCACCAGTATGGGTTTGCGGGGCAAGGTTCATGTAGGAGGGCCGCCCTGCGCGCCCTTCGCGCTCGTGGCGCCTGCCACGCGCGTAACGTACACGCGCGAAGCTTGGTCGTTGCGAACCAGTTGTAACACGCAGTGTAACAACCGTCGGACGCATTGAGGGAATGGTACGGGAAGCGGTTGGTTGAGCCGCCATGTGCAGGTGTGCGGATGGTTGAGCCGCACTCGGTTGTAGCTGTAAGAAGCGCCGCACCGAGGAAGGTCTAAATGAAGTCTGTAAGGTGGGGGGGTCATGCCCTAACACGGGGCGCTCATCTCGCCGTTGAGCTGCAAGGGTGCGTCTTGCGGCGGCGGTCACCGAAAGGTGGCCTCGCAAAGCTCCAGCAGCTCCGACGAAAGGCGGCCCACACCGTCACTCGTGCTCACCTTCGCGGCCACGCCCGCGTCCACCGCCACGTCCTCGTCCACGTCCGCGACCTGCAGCTGCTGCCTCCACCCGAGCAGTAGCGGTTGCTTTGGCGCTGCTGGCCACAGTCGCCTCGAAGACGCGACGCTCGTAGTCCCTCATGAGGTCCCCAAAAATCGCGGAACCCAGATGCTCAGAAGCAGGCTGAAAGTGCTGAGCTCGCAGCACGTCCATAACACCTTGGTCACCGTGCACACGCTTGACCTCATTAAGCCTCCGCAGGAAGGCCAAACGAAAGCGAAACGCCTTGTCGATGGCTTCAGCGTGGTTCCGAGCTCTCGCGAGGTAGGGGGTGAAGTCTTGATTGGCAGCATGGACGTAAGGCAGCAGCTCGTCAAGCGCCACAAAAAGTGCGGCCATGTGGGCACCGAAACACGACATCCATAAATACTCCTCTTGGGCCGGCAGACGCCGGTCATCCTGCTTGAGGTACTCGTTCGTTAGGTCGGTGCTAAGGGGGAAGAGTCCAAGCACTCGGCTGACCGGTCGAACGGCCTCGTAACCAGACTCTGCTCTCTGCAGTAGTTCTGGCACCGCGAGGTAGTCATCCTCGTCACTCACGGATTTTGCACCGACACGGCCGCTCTGGGCTAGCTCTAGCAAGTCGGGGCGCTCAGCGGCTCCCCCGATGCCTGTCGGCTGTCCCGAGACGCGCTGCCCGGAACCGGGACCATGCGCTCCTTCTCCATCAACGACGCGCTCACGAGCCGTCGTCAATTGGGCCATCGCTGTAGCAAGCTCCCGCGGCAATGTAGACTGGGCCTTCACGTCTGCGTTCAGCGACTCGAGCGTCGGCTCAACGACGGGTTCTTCTCCATCTGGCATGGTAACGCACGGACATACGGATGAGAATATCACACTCGGGTGGTGAGCCGGGTGTGGTCTTGAACAACCTAGGGTGACCTTGCTCGCAACAGGTTACGAGACAGTTTTAACATCGCTGCGTGGAACGCAGCGAAAACTGGAAGATTGCAGGCTCAGCTGTTGTGGCTACTTTTATGTCTACTCGTGCTGCACCCAAAAAGGGCGCAACAACAGGTGCCTAGTTCCCGTACCACTGAGCAGCACTTGTAGCTGAAAAGCGGTTAGGTCAAGGGAGGAAACCCCATAAACTAGTTTAGATCATACAGCGCCTTCCCTCCGGATTTCCCTCTACCTAGATTTCTATCTAGATTTTATGTACGGGGTGGGGATTTCTTGAATGATGCGGCGAGCCCAGGGGATCATATATAGCGGCTACTACTTGGTAGTAATTGCATTTTTTGTTTAAGATTAGATTTGTTAGTTTATATTGTTTAGAGCTGTGTTCTTGGGGTTTCCCATTCCGCCCTCCCTGCACCTAGGGTATGTGGGGTCGACGCCACCGGCTGACCGCGATCTCGGCGCCACGCCGGTAATCGACCACGGGCAGTCCTAGTGCTTCCGCACTGCGAAGCCAATGTACGGCACTTTGCTTGCCGCCCGCGGCAAAACAGCGGTCACCCCCGCCGTACCCATCAAATCTTATAAAACCATCATCGTCCGCTAGACTACTGGACCACTCTCTAAGTGTCATGGGGGCCTCCTATCCGCACAACACCAACTCGTGTTTCGGGCCGTGCAGGCCATCGGAAACGGTACTAAACCTTCAACCCTCCGCTCTCGTTGCCACTACATGACCAGCTCAAGCCAAGGCCCTTCTTTTCTTTCTTCCCCACTACGCGACTCCCTTCCCGACGACCCCTTTCCTATGTCTGGCAGCGGCTCACATGCTAGCCCCAAGAGGGCCGACGCCGGCAAGGCGGCGGCTGTCGGGAGCGTCGAGACAACGGCTACTGCGCAAAACTCCATGGAGGTGGCGCGTCGTGAGGCGGTAGCCACAAGAATGAAGCAACTCATCCAAGAGCGGCTCTCCATCTTCTCCACCACTCAAGATACTCCTATGCCGCCGGTTGTCACCGGTTAAGAGGACGCCAGCATTCCGGGCGGGAACGAGTCCCGCGCCGGTGGTCAAGACCGGAACGTCCGTGCGCCCTTCGCTCCCTCGAGCGAACCACATTATACCTTGGAAAACCGCCCTCGCTACGGCTCTGCCCGGTTTCGAGAACGGGGTGCCTCCCGACAGTCTGCGACGCCCGGGGCTCTTCCCCATCGCCCTTGACCGTGTGCTCGAGAACCTGCTTGGTATGCCTCGCCTCCGGCCGGCAGTGGACGAGTACTATACCAAGCCGCGTGCTACGGGGCTTTCATCGCCGGCTCGGCTATCGAGCTGCGTAAGCTACTGGCAGCGGCATGCGTCACATGCGGATTAACGCCGGCCTTCGGGCAGCGGCTCGAGGCCATCGTCCACAACTAGGAGGCCAGCATCGATGACGGTAACTGGTTCCGCATGGCTACTTACCTCCGCAAGCATTGAGATACGCAGATGCACTACGCGGCGACACTTTCGCCCCCGACGTCGTACGGGAGCGCTACCTCCGCCCCGGTACTGACAACCTGGGGTTGCCCGAGCTCTCTGAGCTGCCTGCTGGAGCTCTACAAGGACAGCGTCTACGACGCCAACATCGCGAGGGCCGCGAAAACCACCGCTCGCCACGCTTCGGCGGCGCCTTCCGGCGGAACGACCGCGCCCGGGACGGCAACGGCAGTAGTGAGCCGCGAAAACTTCAAAACTACGCGTCCGGGGCGCGAGACGGTGGCGCCACGAGCCACTACCTTCGCCAAGGGCGCCACCAAGGACTATGGTAAGGGCATGGCGAAAGCTGAGCCCCCCACGATGGACAAGGCCGAATGATGGGGTGCTCCGCCATGCCGACTCCATGCAACTGCGTTTCGAGGACACGTCTCCGGGCGCACCTTCCAAACCACGCTACACTGGAGTCGTCGTCATGAGCGGGTCTCCCTCACCGCTAACCCTCCTGCGCGAGCCGTCACCCTCCCCCTACCCTCGCCGGGGGAAGCCCCTTCGGCTCTATTATGTTCTTCCATACCACGATGAGTCTACACCAACTCCTCCCTTCCGGCGCGGCCCCCCCGACCAACGCTAAACCTCTCTGCCCGTCGCCCACGCAGCGGGGTCTCACGGACAGCTAGACGAGCCAACTTCTCACTTTTCAGCCGGCCCTTAACGCCATGCGAAGTACTGCGTATGTACAAAATCCGGGCGAGCCGGCGCACCTACTGACATTGGCAGCGTGATTCTCCTGCGAAACGGTGGACCGTCCGAGGACCGGACGACCCACCACTAGGCCAACTGCCGGCTAGCGCCCACAATGGCGTGAAGAGCAGGCCCTCCAAGAGGACACCACTACAACCTGCCACCATTGACACCGCCAGATCTGAGGAGCAACATGACGCCGGGGCCGGCACTTTCCTGCCCGCGCTGCGGGGCGGCAGAGCACAACAACCAACGATCCGCCGCACGGTCGCAACTGCAAAGAAATCGCGTGCACCCAACTCCCACCTGCAACCCGCGGCCACATACGTGTATTGCAACGCCCATCCCAGCTGCTCCTAACCGGCCTCCCCGCCGGCACGGACGATGCCGCCTACGTGCGTGGCCCTACTGTTCGGTGACCTGGTGGCCCAACATCAAGCGATAAATGAAGAGTCGCGCGGCCGCACTGTGACGAATCATGCACTCGTTCGCGGCCGAACTTGCCCGACTCAAAGCGGAGTCGCATCGCCTGCGAAGCCCCCAACGCCACTCGATCCGGCTCGATAAGCGCCTCGCCAGCCGCTCTCGGCAGTCAAGGGAGCAGCACATGGCAAGCACAATAAGGAGAAGCAGCCTAGGGGTCGTATGGTAGCCGCTCATGCGGCACCACCCGCAACCGCAGCAGGATCAAGCCGCGCCTATCGGTCACTCGCGACTCCGACAGCGAGTGGGAGACCGACGACGAAACATCCCACAAATCCGGCAGCTCACACCAGTAACGCCCGCGCGATTCGCCGCCGCGACAAGCCGACCAGCAGGAGACCCCAGAAAACCGGCCGCTACTAAGCCTTGCGACCGATGCCGCCACGATGCTATACTTTCACGCAATTAGGACAATACCGCCCGAAACGCGGGACATCCCATCGCTGATTATCGCAGCAGTTCTCCACAGACATATATAACAATCCCTTCTCTTGTGAAGAGGGCATCGCAACCCCCGCCAAAATCTACTAGCCGGCTCAGAGGTGGACAAATACTGAGCGACAATTAGCTATTCAGGTCCGCCCCCCTCCCCCATCTCACGTTAGGAGATGTAGGCGGGACGCCTGTGGCTGCCTAAGCCTACCTGTTGAGCTATGAATGGGATTGGCTTGACTTAGGTAGGGACAACAATAGGGCGCTGATGTCCTAGCTACATCATGCCGTTGGAAGGTGGAGGGGCTAGGACACACATGAGGACGGCCGGTAGCTTGAGCTGTAATTACACCTAGTGTTCCCCAGCATGCTTAGAAATAGCATGCCCTAAGAACAATTCAGTCTGAGCCAGTGGCCGCAGCATACTAGCATTTGTAATCAATTTCAAGTTCAATAGACGAGCCAACTGCTCACGCGACGCTCGCTACGAGATCAGCGGCTGCAGTACCCTGCCGGCATGGCATCAACTTCGTGCCGCACTTGGTCCCGTCGTCGTCACTAGGCGAGCACCACCTTCAAGCCCGGCCGCAGCGTACGGAGCGTTCCGGCGCATCCACCGCACCACGAAGACACCTACCTACTTTATCGCCAACGCCGAAGCGAAGCCCCCCGGGAGCGAGCTCATGCGAGGCAGCACCGAGGCTCTATGCGGCGCGGACGACTGGGGCGCCAAGGTGCTCGACCCGCTAACTACCTCGCTCACGGCCAGCACCGCGCCTACTCCAACTACGAAAGCATGATTCACCTCTTCGCCGAGTTTCTCATCGATGAGGGAGGCATCTCCCCCCTAGACTGCACCGAGTCTACCCGCGTCCGCTACCTCGCCTGGATTGCGGAGCGCGGCAACATCGGCGCTGGCTCTCTGCAACCCTACCTTTCGGCCATCAATACTTCCTTCGTCACACCGGTCTGGATGACGCCCCGGCCACCGGCCCGGCCATCGGCGACATGTATGAAGCGCGCGCTTCATCAAATCCGTCAGCTCAAGACTAGCGAGGAGCTACGGTGCGCCCCCTTCCCTGCGACGTCATCACCGACATCCTCGACGACCTTGCTACCCTTCCCATGACCAGCCCCGGCTACGGCACCATTCTCCGCGAGGGCGCCGCGGTATGCTTAGCTTTTATGTTTTACTCCCGTGGTGAGTCCACCGTCTATTGCCGATGACTCAACGACATGGTCGTGGCCGACACCCACAACATCACCATCTCCGTCAATAACGGCGAGAAGGGAGGACATCGCAAGCGTCAAGACAGGTTCAAGCCTCTACTCCAACTCCCCGCCACCGCCGTGCCCGCGTGGACAACCCTTCTCCGCCGCTTCGCATCATCGCGCGTACCACGACGCAACGTTCCGGGCTGCCTCCTCCGCCAAGCAACTACCTGGCCGATGATGGGCGCTCCCCTGCGAGAACGCTACCCCGCCCCTTACGAGGAACGCCTCCACCCTCGGCGTCTGGCTCAAACGGGCCGTCGGCCGCAGCAATCAACCCCCCCCCCCCCCCCCCTCCCGACGGGTTCGTTCGGACCTCGCACTCCTTACGGAAGGGCACGGCATCGGGCGCAAACGCAGCAGGTGTGCCCCTTGACAAAATCCGCGACTGATGCGGTTGGGCCCGCAATTCTGCAGTAATCAACGACAACATCGACCCGACAACGCTTCCTACCCGCGCCACCGCGCTTCTTTTCGGCTGGCTCCCCCCCTCCCCCCCGTGGTCCTTTGCAATCTTCTCGACAACGCCCCCGCTCCATCGGGCGCCGCCCCGCCCTCCGGTTGTCCGGAAGACCGAGGTGGCTTATCCTTCCTCCCTACCTCCCTTCGAAATCTTTAGAGTGTTACTGGGGTTTCCTTTTCCCTCCCTGCACCTAGGGTATGCGGGGGTCGACACGAGCTGCCCGTGATCTCGGCGCCAAGCCTGTAATCGAGTGCGGGGAGTCTTGGTGCTTCATCACTGAGAAGCCGATGTACAACACTTTGCGTGCCGCACGCGGCAAAAGCAGCGGTCACCCCCGTACCCATCAAATTTTATAAATCCATCATCGTCCGCGCTCGACTGAACCACTCTCTTAGTTTTGAGCTGGCCTCCTGCCTGCACAACCCGCCCTCCATCCCTCCCTTTTTGTGGCTCTTTGCCGCAAGTCCCCCGCCCTTTCCGCGTAACTAAGCATGTACACTTTTCGGCCAATCCTCCCTGCCTACCTACTTTCGAAACTTATTTTAGCGACTGTTGTCGTCAGCGAGATACATATAAACGATCGTAGAGACACATATAGCGACAGTTTCTTCGTTATCTTATTCAATATTTATATTAAATAAGAGTATTGCTGTAGTTGACGTTTCATATTGCCTTTTCGGGTGGTTTCCTGATCGCCTTTTGCAGCTAGCTCATGAAACAATATCAAGGGGACCATCGTTTCCAGAACCAGCTGAAACAACAGCAAAAATCAGTAGTTTTATTTATATTAATCAGATTATCAATGCGTCAGCATCACCATCAGGGGACTTTTCAACTGCCTTTATTCTGATGGGCGGGGTCCACCCCCCCCCCCCCCCCCCCCCTCTCACGGCGCCTTGGATTTAACTGGGAATGGGCAAATTTTCTAGCTATGGCGTGGGGCCCTCCCTGGCATTGCTTTTTTGTTGCACATGTATCGCACTCCCGAAATGCTTTGCTCCGCGGGATGGCGGGGCTTGCCCCAACTCGTATTACTCGAATGGGCTGACGCCCAAACGGGTAGGGCGGACCTTTCGTGGTCAGTGCCGGGTATTTTCATGGCAAGTGTTTTAGACGATGATCTAACAGTGTTGGAATTCCGTCAATTAGTCTTGCAGGATGCCTCAGGAATTTGCTTGACGAGTAAGGATTATGACGGTCGCATACGCTGATCACGTGGCACGTTGCTATGGGGGCGACTCCAATCACGCCGCACACGAGTGGGCGGCACATGGCCTTTCCGACATTTGCCACGACGTGAAGTCCGCGCTGGGCGTGGGTGTCCAGATCCTCACGGACCCGTCGGTGCTTGTTTCTCTCCCGAAGGGCAGCGACGGCCGGCCGGCCGATGTTGGGCTTTTCGGTATGGCGGTATCCGCGGAAACACGGTTGCTATCGATACCACCATTGCCCCCATCTTCGGCGTGTCAAGCTCGGATCCAACGACTGCTTTGAGGGCTGCAGAGCGCCACAAAGTCCAGAAGTATGACGAGGGTGTCCGAAACGCCGCCGGCATGCTTCGCTTTGTTCCTTTCGCCGTTTCCGAGTTTGGCTCGCTGGCCCCGCACGCCGAGGCTTTCTTGGTGGAGCTCGCGAAAGCTAGCCACACACACACTGGCCAAAAAATCGGCCAGCTCTTGTCTGCGTGGCGCCGCCGTTTCTCCTTGCTCATCAACATGGCACATGCAGACAACGTTCTTGGCGGGGTCGCGTCCGCGCGTGCGGCACGTGATGGCACTCCTGCGCCTGCGTCGCGTCGCTCGTCGGCATGTGTTGCTATGACTCGGGTCATTGGCTGCAAGCGTCCTCGCCGCGGCTGATAGCCTACCCCGGGGCGGGGGTCCCTTTGGTTCCTGGCAGCTAAGTGACTTCGTGGTTCCCTTGGCTCCTTCTTGGTTCTTGGCTCCCTGTCCTCCTGCTCGACCTTGGTTTCAGGCTTATGTCCCTCTTTTGCTGGCAACCTTTCATAGTTGATGTTAGTTCTGCTTGTAGTGCGCTTTTGTGAAAGCCCTTATGTAATTAAAATTATAACGGAGCGTCGCCTACCTACCCAGGGCTTTCCGTATTAATAACTGGATCACTGCTGACTAAACGGCCGTCGTAGAGACGCCGCAAGGATTTCACTGGTGCCAGTCATGTCCCAGGGGCGGAAAAAATCAGCAAAAATGCTGCTGAGCTGAATCAGCATTTAGGTTCATTTCATACCACGGTTCGCGTGCCGCCCTAGCCGCGTGCCGCCCTAATACTCGTACCGGAGCGCGCCACGTCGACCGGGCCGCTGGGGCCATTATGAAAATTCGCGCACGCCCCCGACACCAAGGCGGCACGCGTGTACGGGGCATTTTTTTTCAAAATGCCCCGTACACGCGTGCCGCCTTGCTACCCTGAATTTTGAGAGCGTCTGTTCCGGGGCGAGATATATCATTTACCGCTGCCGGAGCGGGCAATTGCTCTCAACCCGCACTTGCTCGCTCCACCCTCAGGGTGTTCCCGTTCACCGTTTGCAAAGGACGGCGGGGAGGCGGCCAACCGTCCTCCCAGGATGCCTACGCCGCGTTCATACCGGGCCGCTGCCCGCGAGGTGAGGCGGTCACCCGCCATCCCGCGCGCTCGAGCATCTGGCGCAGCTGATCGCTCCTCAGTAGAACGTTTGGACGCCCGCTTAGGGCTCAGCACAGACAGCCGTATGCAGCGTATCGAGGAGGCAGACTCTGAATTTGAGTGTGAGTCCGGAGGGCGCGATGGCGAGGACGAAGTTCAACACAGCGATGGGCTGCGCGACTGCTACGTCACGGGCTGAAAAGTCGGGACGCTTTTCGACTTCACCCGGTCGCAGCACCGCTGTATGTCGCGAGTGCCAGGGGCACATTCACGCCCTTTGTGCATACTCCATCAACACCTCCGACGATCCGAACTATTGCGGCTGTCAGCAGGCGCACCTTATCGGCGGGGTCCAGGCCCAGGAGCCAAACAGCGCGACAGCAGGGAGGTGGAGAGGCGGGCTGCGGGCGCGGGGCATATGCACCGCGTTTCCGCCGCTGCGCGTATGTATGAAATGCTGTTTTTTGCGGCGGCACGCGTGCGCTTATTCGCCCAATGCCACTGGCTACGTGGCAGCACGATATCGCGTATCGTTAGGGCGGCACGCGGCTAGGGCGGCACGCGGACCGTGGTATGAAACGGACCTTAAAATATATCATCAGCAGCCAGCATCGCGGAATTAACGCGCTCGCGTCGTCCGGTTGTGCTGGTTGATGCCGCCCGGTTCCACCAGCAGCAGGAGGTGAGCAGGCCGCCACCAGCAGCGGACGGGCAGCAGCAGCCGTACTCAGCACGCGGTGCCAAGCCGCACAGACGAGCAGCAGGCTGCGCCAGCGGGTTCCGCTATTAGCCACCTAGTCCAGTGTGCAGAATGAGTGCCCCGTCCAGTCGTCTGCCCCCGCACTAGTCTGGACAGCCGCCCTATCAACCGCCAGGGTGTGCAGCGGCCAGCGCGGGATCCAACTCCCTGGGAGGCCGGCCAACGGGGTGGCAGCGGCAACGGGCAACCCCTGGACGCGGGAATCGTGCCTAGCTAGTCAAAGCACATACAGGCAACTTAGCTCCTTACAAGGCCGCCAAGTCATTGCTCACACCGGCAGCGCTCCCCGACGCCCGTGCCCACGGTCGAAATGTCTGCCTTCGGCGGGTTCGGCTCCTCAGGTGGTTCAACAACCCCCGCCCCACCCCGCCCCGCCCCGCCCGCGCGAGGAGAGCGAGTCGCCCCGCTGACAAGTTGTGCTCTGCTTGTCCAGGCTTTGGGGGTGCGGCAACTCCGGCATTCGGGAGCTCCACCCCCGCTTTCGGCGCCGCCCCCGCGGCGGCATCGCCCTTCGGAGCGCAGCCAGCGGTGCGCAGACGCCATACCGTCAGCAGCGCGCCTCGTCTGCCCCACAACACCTCCCTTGATGACGCCGCACTGCCTTGCTCACCAACGTCTGTCTGTTCACTAGGCCGCATCCTCTCCATTCGGCGCCGCCAACACTGGGGGTGGCTTCGGGCAGGTGAGGGCAGTTCGCCCCCCCCCCCCCCCCCCCCCCTCCCTATCCTCCTCCAGCCTGCCAGCCCGCCCTTCTTTATTCGGAAGTCACTTCCAATTTCTGGATGCTCTACTATCCGTCTGACGCAGTTCTTCCGTCCACAGCAGAGCACAGGAGCGTTCGGCACTTCGCAAACACCTGCTTTTGGGGGTGGCGGCTTCGGCGCACCTCCGGCCTCACCAGCGTTTGGAGCGGCGCAGCAACAGACCCCGTTTGGGGTGAGGGCCGCCTCCCCCCTTACGCTCAACAACTCTGCGCCCCCTTTTACATTGCCTGTGACGGGATTCAAAAACGTGTTTTGAGTGTTTTTGTTCGTGTGTTTGCCCTGTCTCCGATGGATAAGGCGAAGCCCGCGGGCGCTGGATTCGGGGGCTTTGGAGGCGGGGCTGCGGCTTCTCCATTTGGTGCTCAGCAGGTGCGGGGATCGAATGACGTCGCCATGCAACCTTCACACCGGCCGCGTTGTCCATGTTTCCCCACAGACTGACACCTTACCTTGTTTCTGCTTTTGCCTCCCCTACGGTATGGCAGTCCACTCCTGCCTTTGGTGCGACCACGTCCACGCCCGGCTTCGGGGCCGCGGCGCCATCCGGCTTCGGTGGCGGGATCAGCACCCCCTCCTTTGGCCAAGCCTCCGCCCCAGCTTTCGGAGCAGCCAGCCCCACGCCAGCGTTTGGCTCCACCAGTACCGCGTTTGGCGCGCCGCAAGCTGGCGGAGGCATGTTTGGCGCAGCCGGCGGTGCCCAGGCCACTGGTACGCGCTCCGTCCCCTACCAGAAGACCATTGAGCAGGTGCGTCCGCCTCACTATGACCCCTTCCTTTGAGCCTAGCAGGGTTTTGCGTAGCCGCCTGACCCTCAGGATGGGCGGAGATCTGATCCGGCAAACACCGACATGATTCCCCTCTTCTCGCATCCTTTGTGCGCAGGACCAATCGGCCTCGTCTGGAAACCAGCGCGTGACGTACAACTCCATCAGCAACATGCCCCAGTACCAGAGCAAGTCGGTGGAGGAGCTCCGGTTTGAGGACTACAGTGCTGGCTGCAAGGGTAACACCGGCGCCGCCGCACCTGCAGCTGGCGGGTTCGGGGCCGCCCCGGCTCAGGGTGGCTTTGGCCAGCAGATGTCCTCCCCTTTTGGCGCGTCCCCTGGCGGCGGCTTTGGCGGGGCGTCCACCAGCACCTTTGGCGCCGCCAGCCAGCCGGCCTTTGGCGCCGCCAGCCCCCCAACCTTTGGGGCAGCTGCCAGCCAGCCGACCTTCGGTGGAGGGGCCTTTGGCGCGTCGCCCACCCCGTCGTTTGGTGCCGCCCCTGCCGCATCCACCCCTTTTGGCGCGGCCTCCACCTCCACTGGGCAAGCCTTCGGCGGCGGCAGTGCATTTGGTGGCGGCGGTGCCTTTGGCGCATCCTCGGCCCCTGCCTTTGGTGCCAGCTCAGCGCCTGTCTTTGGGGCATCCTCGCCATTTGGAGCCACCAGTGCGCCGGCCTTTGGGGCCGCGAGCACAGCCACTCCAACGTTTGGCGCCGCCACACCCGGAAGCACCGGCCTGTTTGGCGCCTCGGCAGCGCCCGCGCTCGGTGCTTCTAATCCCTTTGGCGCCTCCTCCGCGCCTGCGTTTGGCGGAGGCTTCGGAAGCGCCGCGCCCGCGACCAGCACGCCCGGATTCGGAGGGGGCGGCGGCCTGTTCGGGGCCCCTGCCTCATCGACCTCTCTGTTTGGGGCGGCTTCCACTCCGGCCTTTGGGCAAGGCCTCGCGGCCTCCACGCCATTTGGCGCCGCTCAGCCTGCACAGGCGTCGAGCCTGTTTGGCAGCTCCACTCCGTCGGCATTTGGTGCGGCGTCTCAGCCCAACTCGCTGTCAGCGTTTGGCCAGTCCAGCACCGGCCTGTTTGGGGCTGCGAACACTGGGCAGAAGCCGGCCGGCGGCGGCCTCTTTGGCCAGTCCAGCCCCTCCATGTTTGGCGGCTTCTCGCAGGCAGGGGCCGGTGGGTTTGGCACGCCAGCCCAGGCAGCACCCGCCGCGACTCCGCCAGGCATCGCGCAGTCCCCCTACGGCGCGCTGCCAGCCACACCAAGCATCGGCGGGGGAACGCCTGCGTCTGTGATGAAGGTAGGCATCAGCCAGCGGCCCGCGGCCTCGGCCAGCGGCGCCATAAACCACACCCTCATTACGCCGCGCACCATCACGCCGCGCTCGGGGGTGCGCATGCGGCCGCGGCGAGCGTCCACGGTCATGCAGCGCGCGCGAGAGAGCTCCGCGGTGGCGTCCCCGGTGCTCAAGCTGTGCAGCAGCGCAACATCCGCCTCGCCGGGCGGCAGCCTCTTCACCCCACGCGACAACCCCCGCCGCCTGTTCATCCGCGAGCCTCCACCCTCCACATCCGCCGCCTCAGGTCCGCCAGCCCTGACCCCTGCCGGCAACACTGCCGGCGGCGGCGGCGTTGCTTTTGGGGGAGAGGGCGCGCTGCAGACCCCCCGGCCAGCAACAACAGAGCCGGGCACGCCCAGCATGAACGGCCTGGGCGGCGGAAGCGCCTATACCGCTGGCAATGGGGCAAACCAGAGATCACCCAGCACCGCGGGATTTGCGGCTGACAATGCCAATGGGAATCACGACCCGGACGCCAAGGTGCGCAGCACCCACTACTGCGCCCGTCCACTTACCTGTTTTTTTTTTTTGCTTGGGTGCAGTGCAACAACGGACCGCGGTTTGACACAGTTCGCCGTTCGTACAGGCGCGGCAGATGCTGCCGGTCCTGCGCCGCGAGGACTACTACATGAAGCCCAGCTTGGAGACTTTGTCTGGGATGGCGCGTGAGGATCCTGAGGCCCTGGGGTCGGTGCGCAACTTCACCATTGGCCGCCATGGCTTCGGCTCTGTGCAATGGCTTGAGCCAGTTGATGTACGCGGTCTCCGCCTGGACGCAATCGTCCACATCAGGTCCCCCCCCCCCCCCCCCCCCCCCTCCCTTCGCATTATTGACCCTGAGGCATGGTCACACTGGATGCCCTCATATGTGTACACGCCTGTTTGCACACTTCGTGCAACATGTGTTAGTCAATGGTGAAGCTGACGACCCCGAATTCCGTGGCTCCGCGTAGTCACCGCGAGCTGGAGGTGTACCCAGAGGACTCTGACAAGCCGCCTGCCGGCGACGGGCTGAACAAGCCTGCGCGTGTCACTCTGCTAAAGGTGCACCCACGGGGCATGCCTTGCAGCACAGGGCCTTGAAGGGCGGTGGTCCACGCACGCCTAGCTGTCCTGACATCTCTGGAATGCGGCGCAGGTATTCAAGATGGACAAAGCCACAGGCAAGCCGTCCACCGATGAGAAGGCGGTGCGCAAGTTCCGCAAGAAGCTTGTGGAGCACACAGCCGCCCAGGACTCGAGGTTTCTCTCCTATGACGGCGACACCGGCGAGTGGGCGTTTGAAGTGGAGCACTTTAGCCGCTACGGCCTCGCGGACGACGACTCTGATGATGAGGTGGAGGGCATGGACGACCCGCCATCGGAGGATGGCGACGGTGGCAGCGACCCTGGCCTGGGAATGGTGCGCACGGGCGGTGCCGCACACGCCAACCCCACCATGATGGAAGACGCGTCTCCGCAGGAGCGCGCCGCGCCGGAGTATGATGTCGACATGGAGGGCAGCAACGTCAACCGAAACCTGGCGGAGTACGACAGCCAGTTTGAGGAGGCGTCCCTGTTTGGGGACCCCGACACCGGTGCTCTGGATCCGCCGGGCGACTACAGCATGGATCTGTCCGCCTTAGGGCGCGGGTCGCATGGTTCTGCGCTGGCGCACACCCTGCCGGCTGCGTTGGAGCTAGACCTCGGCGAGCTGGTTGACATGCAGGCAGGCGCCTCCGCAGAGGCATACCGGGCCGCAGCTCAAAAGGTGTGATAGGGCTGCCTGGCCACCTAGGCTGTTTTCCTTCCTTCGAAACTCCCTAGCACGACTGTCCCTTCGCAGGCAGCCTAGTGTGCACAGCCGCCTGTAATGATATGATGCGACGGCTCTCCTGGGGCTGATTGCTGTGCTTGGGTGCCGATGACAGGCAGCGCTTCCCACGGGGTTGGCTGGCGCCACCGCTTCCAGGGGGCTGCGCCACGCGTGGCAGCCGGCATCAATGCCGCGGAAGCACCCCGCCCTGCCGCAAAGAGCTGCATTGAGAGCTGCCCCGCTGCTGTCTCCTCCCCGTGGACTCTCAGCTGGCGCCTTTGGTAGCCCTGCCAAGGTTCTGGCCCTTCCTGTCCATCATGCGCCGCGCACGGGACAAGTCGCCCCCGCGGTGGGGAAGGTGCACAGCCCGGTGGATGCAGCCCTGCTGCTGGGGAGGTCGTTCCGCGTGGGCTGGGGGCCAAACGGGGTGCTTGCGGTGCCCAAGATGGTCGAGAGGCACGAGGGTGGCGCCAAGCTGGTGACTGCGGAGGTGGAGGTGGGCCCCGCATTTGGGCGGTGCGCTCACACTGAAGCTATGGGTGGCCAGGGCTGGGTGGAGCGCACCAAGAGTCGGCTGGTGGCTGCGCTGCGCGTCCATAATGAGCTGAGCGCAACCAAGCAGGCTGCGGCTGGCGAGCCCAGGCAGCAAGTCCCCCTGAGGGCGCTGGCCAGCAGCAGGGCGCGCGCAGAGCTGGAGACCAACTGCGGGAAGTTCCTCGCAGCGGCAGAGGAAGCGCGGGAGGCAGCTGCCGGTTGTGAGGCGGAAGTCGCGGTGGCGGAGCACGAGATGGGCAGCTGGCTGCTCCTGCTCGAGCTGTTTGCCGACATCGACTGCAGCGATGCCGTTCCGGCGGGCAGCGACGATGGCATGGCCACGGATGTCGACACGTCTGAGTTGGCAGCGATTCGCCGGAGGGCCAAAGTTAGCGCTCTTCTGCGCCACCTGGTCTTTCCCGACGTGCAGAAAGCCGTCATGAGCGCGGACAGCCTGGCAACCGTCTCGCTGGCCTGGCTGACAGGCCAGCAGGCAGGCCCTGCGCTGGCAGCTGCTGCAGTCAATGGCGATGTGCGGCTGGCCACCATGATGGCTGCGGCATTTGCCGGCGGCTCTGCCGTACCCCAGGCCGCCAAGCAGCAGCTTGACCTGTGGGCAGAGGAGGGGTTCCTGGACTTCGTGCCGGACGGTCAGGCGCGCATATACCGGCTGCTAGCTGGAGAGGTAGCTGAAGCTGTGCGGGGCCAGGCGATGGATTGGCGCCGGTCCCTGGGGCTCTATCTCTGGTATGCCCACCCCCCGACAGCGCGCCTGTCGGAGGTGCTGCAGGCGTACTGGGCCGATGTGGCAGCCAAGCGCGCTGCCATGCCAATCCCCAAGTTCCATAGCATCACGGGGGCGGCGGACCCGTACCGCGGGCACCCGGGGCCATGGGCCCCAGCATCTGTGGCCGGCCACAACCTGGATGCGCAATTTGCGCTGCTGTGCTTGGCTGCTGGCATGCCGCATCCTGCGGGGCAGGAGGCTGGGCTTGGCACGCTGTTGTGCCCTGCCGCGCACACACCGGACCCGTTCGACCACACCTTTGGGTGGATGCTGGGCGGGGTGCTGCAAGCCATCGGCGCGGTCGACCCACAGCTGCTGGCCGGCAGCCGCCACAGCGACAGTGCCGCCGTTCCAGACTACCTGTTCCGGCAGTGCAGCGCCATGGCTGCACACCTGGAGATGCTGGGCGAGCCCATGTGGGCCCTCTACGTCGCCTGCCACCTGCCCGACCATCCTCTTGCACCCACCCTGCGGGACCAATTCGTGGTGGAGCTGCTGGCGCGCCACGCACCCAGTGTGCTGGCAGTCGGGGAGGCGGCTGCGGAGCATCGCCTGTGCAAAGAGCTGGGCATCCCCGCGACGTGGTTGGCATCTGCTGCCGCGCAATGGGCCGACTACCAGTGGCAACCTCAGGAGCATGCGCACCAGCTGATAGCGGCCCAGCAGTGGGACGACGCACACGCAGTTGTCTTCACACGCGTGGCGCCTTCCCTCTTTCTGTCGGCACGGCAGGTGAGCCGTTGTACGATACCACATGGGCCGCTCCTGCACGTGCTGTATCCCTTTGGGTTATGTGTGCATGCCACCCACATGATCCCATATGTACCCGGTAGGACCAGGAGCTGTGCGACCTGCTGGGCGCCTTGGAGCCTCACCTCATTGGCACGGAGGAGTGGAGCACTGGTGCCGGGCTATTTTCTCACTACATCAAGCTTGAGCACCGCCTGCGGGACGGTGAACCCCCCTCCATCCCCTTTCTGTCTGGCAGCCCCTCACTTGCAGCCTTTCACCTCTCCTCTCACTGTCCAACCAAGCAGTGTGTTGTTACCAACCCAACTGCCAATGATAAGTGGTCCTGGAGCCTGCTGTCCTGACGAATGGACGTGTGATGCATCTCCTAGCAGGCGTCGCCCACTCTGACAAGCAGGATATCTGCGCATTTGGGAGTCTGCTCGCCACAGCGCGGCGCCATTGGCTGGCCAGGCATGGCAGATCTGGGCGTGGTACTCCTGGCCCGGACCATCAAGTGCTTGTTGCCATCAGTCACATGGCGGAGACGTGCGCCGCTTGGGAGGCGGCGGCCACCGCTGCAGCAGGCGCCGTTGGCAGTGGAGACACGGGGTGCATGGAACTCCCCGCGGGGCTCGAGGCTGCTGCCCCCAACCAGCAACGGCACCACATGATGCTGGCTGCGTCAAATCTGACCTCGCTTATAGTCAGTGCTTAGTTAGATCCGCAATGGCCGCTTCACACTACATCCGCGGCGACATGTGATTTAAACAAAGCTGGGGGACCATCTGAGCCTCCGGTCCTGCACAGGCGGTACCGCATGTTTCACATCACGTATTTGTTTGGTGCGTAGTTGGTGTGGAGTGGATGATGCGGCCGTTTCAGTACTTATGCGGAGTTGGCTCACGGCACAGCTTGGATGAGCCCAGCAGGCTTCATGAGTCCCGCATCAGTGTAGTGAGCCGCGAGGTCCTGGCGCGCATCTGTGGGTGTACGGCCAGCACGCAGGCTACAGTCAGGACAGCCGTGCCAGGGCACTACTTTTCTATCATGGTACTGGTTGGACCGAGCAGCCGGGGCACTGCTCCTCATATAACTGCACAGCCGAGTGCACGGCGTACCGTCCCATGTACCGTCCCCACTTGCGGCAATTAGGTTCATGAGTAGCTCCGCGCTCAATATAGCCACCTAGGAAACGCATCCCGGGTGTCAGCTTCCGGCGGGTGCAGGAACAGCGGCGCCGTACGCTGAGACAAAAGCGTCATTGCTACAGCGGCGGTGCCCACCTCTTGGTTGGAACGCCCGGCGACGGTAGCTTGCTGAATTTTTCCTTCAGTCCCGCCCTCATCTGCATGGGGCATGTCATTGGTAGCCTCGTTGTGTTAAGCCGGTGGGGTAAATTAGAGGCGAGGGTGAGCAGGGCCTCGCGCGTTCGGCCCCAAGTACTGCACTCCACCGTAGTGGGTAGGCCGCTGCTGCTGGATGTGCTGTGTGGAGAAGGGTCTGATACCATTGAGAGCTCGGAACACCTCGCGCGGGGTCCCGGGAATCTGGGCCAGCTGTAGGGTCGTCTCGTAGCCTTGCTGCAGAGTCCACCATGGCATGCGGAGCGCCATGCGTGCCTTGGCCGATCCCAGCGACAAGACAGGACTGGTTTCAGTCAGGCCGCCAGTGTGCATGCCACTGAGATGCTGCCAGGCCCCCCCATACAAGGTAGTCGAACAGTGTTCCATTGCTGGAAGACTTCACAGGACAGACAATAAGCAGTTACGGCGCACCGTGTCCCGGGCTTCCTCAGCATGCCCGCAACGCAGCATGTGCTGAGCATTGAACTCGAAGGGGCGGGCCCAGCCGTTGAACAGCTTCCGCATGTACCACTCCCCGGTAATGAGGCTTGACATCTGGTGCACCAGGGGGTTCAATGAAGCCCCCACTGTCCTGGCTCACCAGCTTTCCAGGCAGCTGTGGTAGTCTGGTATGGAAAGCACAGCCCGCGCTTCGCACCTGATCGCCCTTTGCAAGGTGATTGAACACAAGTTTCTCGGCCACATCGCAGTACTTGCCGGCCTTGGTGGTTAGGTATGCGTCTAGCTTGGCCTTCCCAAACGCGGCAGCGTCGCCAGCCTACCAGCCGCCCCAGCAGCATTTGCAGCGCATTAGCAACGTTTGACACCCCCTTCCCCTTCTGCCCTTTCGCCCTCTTCAGGAACACTTGCAAATCATGCCCTTCGCAGTACCGACAGTGCGCCGCACTTCACATCATGAATACCTTGTAAAGAGTGGCCCCCATGTCTCCAGCAGCCTCGGCCAGAGCTTTACTTTGACCTTCCACATCTTCAACAGCAAGCACCCGGTGAAGGTACTCATCCACAGACCTCGCAAGTAGGCGTACTGATGGTGCCCCAGAGGACATGGCGACCACTGGGAGCTCCATGCCCTGGACAGACGTAGGTTTCGTCCCAGCCATAGGTACAGCAAAAAGTGTGTGAGCATGCGCATACGCACAGAGCGCAACATATATCCTATGTACAGGGACTCGATCCCGCATAGTAGGCTGTCGATCGGTTGGTGCTTGCCTCGTGCTCCGCAGCGCAAGGCCACGCCAAAAGGCAAACATATAGCTCGGATCCAACCAAGCTTGCGTCTGTAGGCTCTGTTGAAGAGGTCAAGATGGGCTGTCCAACTGTCAATGGGATAGCCAGTGGGTGAAGATTGGCCTTTTCAGACGGATTGACTACCGCATGTCCTTGGGCCTTCAATACCTGCACGAGGAGTACGTAAGCTTCGCCGACATCACGATATGCTGCTCCTGGCTTTTCATCTCGCACCACGGAGCGCGGGACGCTTACTCGTAGCAAAGCCTCCATCCGTGTCGGTGCCGGAATCTGTGCGACTTCAGTGAGCCAGCGATTGTGTGTGCTAGCTGTTGGAGACGCAACTTGTAAGTATTGGCGGTTGGAGCAGTAGCTCTGGAGAGGTGCGTGAATACTGCTCAGCAAGAAAGCAAGTCCCCCAGATTGATGAGTGACGCACCTTCACTGACAGACGCCCGGGAAGCAACAGCATTCCTTCGCAGCTGGTGGCGTGCCGCCAAGCAACGTCGGAATCGCATTTCACAGAGCCCTCGCAGACCTTGCCGGCCGATAGAGGAAGCCGCCATCGGTGCGTTCTGAGGTGCACTACTGTTGGGTTGCCACTCGCCGTAGGAGTGTTTTTCACGCAAAAGCCAAGAGTCTAGCTGTGGCGAATACACGCGTCAGGCTACCGATCGCGCCGGCAGAGGCGGAGGGCCGAGGGCCGAGGGCCGAGGGGTTAAGGGCGCGGGAAAGCGGGGGGGGGGGGGGGGAGCTATATCAACAAGCTCAGCTGATGATCGATAGATATATATAGTTCAGCTGATGATCGATAGACGAAGCGGGAATTGTGGATAATAACGTGCTGAGGCGTGCTCTGGCTGCGTTTGACCATCATTAGAGTTCTTGTACAGTTTAATGTTTGAATAACCGCCTCGCTAAGACCGATGAAGGAAAATAGGTCCCGCCGCATCTGTTTTCCTCGTACCCGATTTTCCATAAATTCGTTCCTCGTAGTCGCGAGCCGGTCCTCGTAACGAATAAAAAATATTCGTTTGGGGGGGGGGGGGGGGGGGGGGGTCGCAGATCTTTTTATTATTTACTCCATCTGCGAATCAGTGCCCGCGTAGATTCCGTTATGTTCCGTCTACTGTTCGGCCTGCACGAAATACCCCGGAATGTGGCGTCACGCGGAGTATCAAATGAAAGATGTCCATGGTGATAGCTCACCCATACGCACCCGGGAAGATGCCCAAATCGTGCTTCAAAGATGAATAGCATCTGCCCACAAAAGTCTTGCCCCCGCCCCTTGTCAAGCATCAATTGTACATTGGCCCATTATGAGCCCTCACCTTCGTTTCCGGCCGCGCCCTTCCATGTGTCATACGCGAACGAACACGACATCATGCGTGGGGGGAGCCCGAAGTGGCATTTGTTGGGCTCTCGTTGTAGTACAAGCCATACTTGTGTGTGTCATTGTTCAGGGTTAGTAATGAATTTGATAACCCAATGTCACGAGGGCACGAATTTCTATATCGCACGTATATGCGTTCTACATGTACGGATGCACGCCAAGAGTTAGCTCGTCTTACCATCGTAGAGCACATTCACAAAGGCGCGCTCTCCCCACTGTCGGCATGCAAGCAAGTGAGCAGTTCCCGCAAAACGGCCAATACTGCGATAAAGGCTTGGCTCAAAAGCCAGCCCACCTACATATGTTGTCCGCATTCAATGCGCCCTTGATTGGTACAACCGGGCTTCAGCCCATACTGCGCAGGGGTGCATCCCCCGAGTCAGCGGGTGGGTCCATATGGTCACATGCTAGGGAATCGTCCAGAGTATGTGGTAGGGCTGGCCATCATTACGCTCCCATATTATGCTGTTGGGCTGCGCCTAGCGGGTCCCTAAGCGGGGAAGATCCGTCCGCGCGGGGCGAGAACATCGCCTTGTTATCGGGTTTTCCCGCAAACGCCACTTGGGGCTCGCCCTACTCAATCGTCCATGATGTCGTGTTCACGTATGACACATGGAAGGGCGCGGCCGGAAACGAATGAGGGCTCAGAATGCGGGGCCAATGTACAATTGATGCTTGACAAGGGGGGCAAGACTTTTTGTGGGCAGGTGTACATCATTCAGTGGTACTGGTACTCGTACAATATTATGCCAAAGATAGCGCATGACAGATTACAACACATTGTAAATGTCACAGTGGGGGCGGAAAATATTGTTAATAAGTATACGGGCAAACAAGGAGCGTCTGCGTGGATACTACAAGGGATGAAGTGGGCTTGTACTGTAAATGTGCGTACAAGTATGGGTGTAGCGGCAAAGACATTTCGCAGAGGGCGGCATGGCAGTGATAAACACAGCTTATGGGAATAATTGCCTAGGGGCAGGTGTTTGGATGTACGGGAGACACGGAGCCTATGCGTTGTTATGGAATTCTTCGCAGATTGTTAAGGTGGGCAAGTCTGTTGCGCATAATGGGTCACCGTATGTTTTCCAAATAGAAGTGGGAGTGCGTGCGGCATCAAGCAAGGTGGCCGGCAGCGTGGGTAGAGTATTTCCGGAATGACCAAATCAATACAGAATTTGTCTGAGGTATTGGGCATGCATACGTATTAGCCATCTAGCATAACCCGTTGCTGGAATTACATAACGCGATTGGGATGAATACCATTACCGTAGTGGTTTGCTTCGGTGGTTTAGTTATTTGTGGCGAATTGGCCGATTATCAATTCTAGATTAACTCGAAGGTGGCAGTAATGCATGGAAAGTATAAAAGAAAACCGGGCAACGTGTTAGTAGATATGTGTCAGCAAGTAGTTGAATGTTGTGTTTTGTTAAGTCTTGGCGTGAATGGACGACGAGACCGGGCATCTGCCTCATTCTAAGAGTTTTTATTGCAGTATAATATGTCGAGCACGGGCTTCCCGGTGCCGGCGGGGGTCAGTGGTTTCCTAGGTATGGTAGTGAGTGACGGCGGCTTGGGCGGGCATGTGACGGAGAGTGGCATGCATAGTGTGACATGACCGTAATCTAAGCACTAGTTGTATAAAGCAACGTCATTTTGTCAAACAGTCAAAGCGTAACCATGCATAGAAGTTGTTATCGGGCATAGGTGGGGTATTTGGCATGGGTATATCGTGCTGAAACTTTGTTATAATAAGCGGACTGCCGGAAGTGTCCCTTTGCAGTTTCCTAAAGTAAGACATCAGCGGTTAAGGTGTATGCATATACATATGTAATGTCTGTAAGGGCGTAAAAGGTAACCTACATGTCCGCGCGGTTTCCAGAATTTTTTGTGTATTGCCACATATGAAAGGGTTGTGGCCATGCGATAGTATGTATATTCATTCCATCATGCTTACGAGATGAATTGCCGAATTCGAAAAATCGCTCATTGTTGTGCAGGGGGGCAATCGCGAATGGCAACAACGTTGACATTGGAAGGGCGCATGCCCCATTGGCTATGCAATGGCCCAAATATTCGTGTTCGTTAAGGCAGTAGCGTTACATCAGCAACATGTGATGTTCGGCAAGCAAAACCAGCGTGATATTCAGGCGTATTCAGTGTTCATCGAGGGAGATACTAAATACTAAAACGTCGTCAAAGCAGGCAAGAATAAACGCTGTGTTATGCGGATGCAAAACGTTACTCATCAAGTGAAGAAACGCCGAGGGTTATTATTGGACAGTCCAAATGTCCTACCAAGAATTCGAACCGACCGGTCTGAGTTTTGAACGATACTTTGTGGGCATCCGTATATGTTTGATTCCAAGTTGGCGTTGGACCAAAACTCTGCCGAGGGCGGAATATACGATATCGCCGGATAGCATATCTACTGAGAGCATGGTGACGTGCGGTACTGCTCGGAATCTCATTCGGCGGTTATGCAACTGTCGGTGGTCAATGGAAATCCGCATGCCACCATTGCATGGTCGGACAAATAGGATAAGTGCAACATACGGCGGAAGCGATTGCCCGGTAAATTCTGGCGCTTAAATAATTGCTTTGTGTTTTTTCCTAATTTGGCAGGTGAGTGTCAATATTTTCTGCCGGGTGATAGGTGGGCATCTAAGAACAATATGGTCTTTTGAAGTTGAAGCCGGGGCGCTACTGCTTGAAGGGGATGTAACGGCTGGCATGCTTGTTTATATGCTTAAATATAACGGTACGAATTTGTTTTATTACATCATTAGCAGACCAGTCGGTGGTAACACCGAAAAATCGCGATCTAATTGACTGAGCATCAGCAGTGCGTCCGTTGCGTCGTACTCACGAATTACGGCGTAAGAGAGCACATCATTGCTGGGATCTTTTAAAGCCATAGTGTTGGCATGTACATCACATCGGTATTAATAGCGCGGGGTTTGGCCGGATACAGGTGACCGTGTGGCCGTCGGGAAGTGTTATTTGGGTGCTGGCAGTTAAGCTTTTGTCTAGGAGATGATAGTGAGGAATGGCACACGAGAACACCGCTAAAATTATTCTCCAAGTTGGTTGTATAGACGAATTTAACCTTTGCTCAGTATCTATTGATTTGCAACTGAAATGTGCAGGAATCATTCGCTAATGGCATAATATGCCTGTGGTGGCCATCCGTATAGTAATAACGTGTAGGACTGTAATTTCCCAGCGGCGCGGTACGTGTACCAATACCAATATCATTAAACATGTGCGGGCAGGCGGACGTAGGCGTCATTTTTACAACAGTGTGTTGCACCGCCGGAGTCTACCATCATTTTATAAAACGGTGTGGACGGCCGGGCAATTTGTGTTTTAGCAGCACCTCGTAGTAGTAAACTATTATCGGACGTAGAGGTCGTTACGAAAGCGTTTTTTGGTTTCAAAGCGGGGCTGATGGCAATAAAATCAGTCACATGTGTATAACCTTCAGGCTCTAGCTCAAGAGCCTCGACGTAGTGTTCATACCGTATACTGTGATTGTTGTGGTCGCTTGCTTATCGACAGTGCTATACGCAAGGTAGGCATCAACGACCCAGTTGGTCGGTGGCATAGGCAGGTTGTTAGTGGCAGATGTGACGATGTGGCCGCCCAAATATGCGTCGACAGGTAGCGAGGGGATGAGGCGGTTTTGAAATAGATGGGGCGCTAGGACTTGCCGAGTTTACTATACTCGCTAGGCGCTAGTCACTACATTTACTTATCGCTACTTGTATCTGTAGCGGAGGAAGAGAATTATGGCATGGGTGTGGTGTGGTGAGTTGTAATCCCCAGTATATAATTATGTTGGATATATAAATAGTCGCCAGTTGCTAACTAGCTGATTGCTGAAGCATGCAAGTGGGGTCATTACGAGGACTGAAGCAGTGGAGGTGGGCGGGCATGCAATTGGCAAGGCAGGTTTGGGTTTTCTCAGTGCCGGGGCGGCGGCGTCGGAAATATTTTCGGATAGCAACATGTTTCGCTATATATCGGATAACATGTGGCAACAGCTGTGTCAGCTAGGATGGCAAACCATGCGGATGCTAGCACGAGCCGACAAAGCTCGTGCGAAGGCAACTAGTGAGCCGACTCGACAGACAGCGGCGGGCCTCACGAGGAGGCCCAGTCATGCACATACACCAACCCGATGGGGCTCGGCCGCCCTCTCATGAGTTAGCTCGCTCACTGGGGCAGGTCAATAGGCACAGTCTCGGGAATGGGGAACAATACGGCCAGTAAGACAGATCGTCGATTGGGTTTCAATTCGAAATCAAATCTAGGCTGGCCCCAAACCGTCGTTAACTGGCAAGTAAGGCGGTGCAAGTTCAGCTAGGTAATCCCCTTAGCTGCCTTCTGGCAGCCAATGTCTGGTGCCACTGTGGTGCCTTGCTCGTTGACGAGCGTTTCTTGATGGGGTTGTCCGTTCGGTGACATCCATCGCATATGCCGTCATATTCAGTCAAATTTGCTGAGGGTTAGTGGCAGTGGGATGCGTAGCGGCGTGGTGGAGCGTGCGCCCGGGGGGGGGGGGGGGGGGGGGGGACGTCCGTTGGCGATGCGTGGATGATGTCCGTGGCTAGGGCGCGGGTACGTAGTGGATTTGGCCAGCTCGGCCCGGATTACACGGGCCACCGGGCAGTGTCGATCTATACTTCGATGGTTAGTGGCGGCGGCGGCGGAAGTGGCAAGCTGGTCGTTCACGATGGCATGGGGGTTGACCGGTCACGGTGGAAGCGCGGCGAGGATCTTTAACCAGAGCGCGAACGAAACCAATGTAAGCTTTACACGAGAGACTTTAGCGTAGGCAAGAAAAACGTTTGAAGCAAAGGAATTGTTACAATGTACCGGGGTGTACACGGCTTTATGCAACTATCGGCTTGGCAGTCATTCGCATGCCGGCATTAGGCTTGGATATGCAATATTTGCTTAGAGTCACCATCCATGGAGTCAACAGGGCGTAATGGCTGGCGAGGGCATGCGCATGACGTGTAACATGTGCGAGGTGTACGCGTATATAGGCGGATGAGCAGTATAACTACACATGTATGTAAGCGTGCTAGTATATATAAGTGAGTGGCCAGTATGAGTACGGGTGTATACATGAATGCGGGTATAGGCATGCATGTAGGGTTATATGGTGGTAACCCTACCATATGAAATAGCAAATGTGTTGGATGAGCAAGCGGCCGCTCGCCTTGATGCACTCACCAAGTTCCGAGCCAATAAGGTTGATGACCTCGGCCCAGCTGGCTTCCCCCAAAAAGTTCCAGGATTTGTTCAAAGATTCTAATCGCTCCGGTCCTTTGATGGTCTTGCTGACCCCTCCCTCCTACCAGATGGGGGGCCATGAGATCCGTCGATTGCCTCACCCCAATACCGGTTAGAGAGCACATATCGCGGCCACCAACACCAACATCACGAGTGAGGCGTACCGCATCAAGAACTAGATGCCGGACTTGGTGATCTCCTTCTTCATCACGGAGTTTGCTCTTCTAGCATGTACTCCCGAGCTTCTCGCGATTTCCGCTCCATTTATTTCTGATGAGGAGTTGTGGATATCGATGAAGGAAAAATATCGATCCCACATATGACTTTTTCTTCATTGTGTGAGCTATTAACCCGAATCGGTTTTTTTGACACCTCAGGCCGAGGAACTTCATGTGATGCCCAAGGGCGAAGACAACTATAGTAAATATGATGCAGTATATTGTAACATGGTTACATGGAGATTTGCAATACTTGCATCGTGGAGCATGGCGGCTTCAAGGCCTCCGCGACAAGAAAAATTCGTCGCGGACGCCATGTCGGAAGTTGGTGTCAAAAAGGCAACAATGTTCATTGCCGACGCGCTTTTTGGAGCTGGCTCGCACACATGGGACTCGAAGAATGATGCATGGGGCACGGACGACTTCAACGACGTGTTTGCTCTCGCCATGCAAGATACCCCCCCCCCCCCCCCCCCACCTCCGTGCTGACCATGGTGCGTAGATGCCGGTGCTTTCATTTATCTGTTGAGTTCCGAATTTTCCCGCGCACGCAATTGAATATTTGACTGGATCTTCTGATTCTACACTGCTCTCGATGGTTGCCATTTCTTCATTCACCTTTCGGACCCGCGGCTTGAATCCGCAATCACAGCCGTTCATAAACCAGCGGAGGACCTTTTCGTCTTTGACGTCCTTATTTTGGGCGAAGATTGCGGGATGAGGATGGGCAGTTCTTGGCGTCACGACGCTGAAATTGAAATTGAAATTAATTACAACGTGCGAGTCTGCAGCTCTCCACCGCCCGGACTAAGTTGCTCTTAGGGCCTGCCATCCGTAGCCATAGTAGGGAACACATATAGTGTAATTACAGGTCAAGCTTCGTCTTCTTTCGTTTCCAAGCCAAGCCTCCTTCCATCACGTGATCAATAGCTGTGTTTTCTCGGACAACAACGGGTAGTCGCCAATACGAGCGACTCCCGCTAATTGGAAGTACGGGGATTACGAATGCAGCACTCGATCCGTCCCCGAAAAGGTTTTCATGTACATTGGTAATGCAACGGCACCGCGCAATCTTCGGTCGTCGTGCGGCTTGGCTCTCCCTGCCGCCATCGTTGAAAGTTTCCCGCAGGTCGAGGGGCTGATCGCCCCACCACGCCGGTTGTGGCGGTCCGCTGGCCTCGGCCGCGGTCCGCCGATGCTGCCTCCATCTCGCCCGCATGACCTCGTGCGGTAGGATCCCCAATGGAGTCTGGAGGGGGGAAGGCGCCCCCCCCCCCCCCCCCCCCCGCGCCCCCTCCCCCGGTGGTCGCTCCGTGGTCGGCATGCCGATCATGCTCGCCCGCGCGCCGCTCGCCTCCGCATCGCGCTCGTTGTAGCCGCCCGTCCAGGGTCAGCAGATCGAGCCAACCGCCAGGTGACTCCTACATGGCTGCGACGACTCCTTCATGGCACACCGGCTCATGTCTCCTGGCCCCCGAGTCGCTGCCATGCCCGGCCTCTCCGCCCGCCCCGACTGCCCACCCCGCTTTTAAGTGCCGGGCTCTTGTCTCCTCGCGCTCGCCGCCCTCGCCCATTCTCACGGGACGGTTGAGGGTTTCCCGGGTGTTCCACACGGCGGCCGCAGGGCGCCGCAGAACACTCCGCTGTACTAGGCCGAAATCATTCGAATGATTCACAAGTGGAACACATACGGGTACGCATGTTCTTCTGCATGCCGGTCGCGGGTCGTACCGAGGTACGATAATACGATTTTATTTCGAACAGCCCTCGCGAGTAGGCTACCCCCGTCCGAGTTGTACAAACCCCCCTCCCCACCCGTGGGCGGATCTCGGAGAGGCCGACGCAATAAGGCCGAGATCGTCCATGGATTATTTTTAGCAGCCCCCCGTACAAGGATGCTGCCCATCGGCGCCAACAAATGCTACCGGGACTACGATTATTATTTGAAAAGCCCCCCGTAGGGCTCCCCGGTCGTCGCGTGATCCAAGGACCCGCCACAACCGGCCACCCCGCTCTGCCCCCTACCGCCGCACCCAGCCAGGCACGGGTTTTAGGGATTTCCATCGCCCATGACGTGTAGGTGGGGTAGCGCCGCCATACCTGCTGCACCCACGACCCTCCGCTCCTGGTGGGCCGGTGCTCGGCGGCGGGCGCCACGACGGTGAGTACTACCTCTACGCCCGGAAGCCTCCGCCCAGCCAAGAAGTATCAGGTACTAGACGTACTGCCTTGCAATCCGTATAGTATCGTCAAGCCGGTGCGTGTTCACATCCCTTGATCCATCCGTCTAGGGCGGGGGCTTCCTAACGTAGAGTTATTACTCAGCGTTTCGTGGAACGTAGCCGGCTTGTTTTTAGCATCACTCTGAGCCGGATTTGCCTTTCAAGGTTCCGCGCTCATCATGCTCGGCCACTTTAAAGACATCGCGAAGTTGAAGGGCGGGAACATACATACCGTGAACAAGTACCAAAACGCCTATCACGCTCTTTTCCAAACACTTGAAGATGGCGGCAACAGAAGGGACAACATTAGTCGACGTCACAACCGGAACCGAGACAACTGCGGTGCCTGAGGAATGCAACCCGGGTGACATAACATTGCGGTAAATTATAAAAATCAACGTCTCGTGCGGTTTGCCACGCCTTCTGTTCGCTGCGGCCTTTTGTGTGTGGTGGGACGACTGAATGCATCCGGATCACTTGTTCCCACACTGGAAGTTGAAGACGATCCTCATTCCCAACCAGAGAACGCAAATCGCTGAGTTGAAGTCCAGGATGACCTCATGGTTCAAAGAGAAGCCATAGGATGAGACTCATAGACTGCGTCCAGATGACTTCGAGACGAAGTGGCGGAGTCTACCCATGCCAATGACCGTTGAATAGGAGCAAGAAGAACGTGCAGCGGCGGAGAACGGGAGGCTTGAGGCGGCAGAGCTCCGAGGGGATTATGTGGTCGATTAGTACACTTTTCCACAAATTAGCCGCCCATATGTTTTGTCCCAACTTATTTTACGGAGTTTCAGCCCCCGACGGCACAAACTACTTGTAATCACGTTTCCTTCACTCTTTTGATTTGTCCGTGGTTGCACGGAATTGTTTCCCCGACTACTTGGCACAAATGAACCAACCGGCATTCATGTTAGCTATCAATCCTACTGCTGGCCCCAAACCCTAATTTAGACCTAACCACAATGCACGCGTGCCTCGGTGCAAAATAGGTTGCTTTACTGCTGCTGGCGGGAAACATGGCCGAGTCCAAGTCGAATCCGATGATGCATACTGCGTCTTGTTTGCAGAGTTTCTTCGGGCGGAGGTGTGTGTGTTGGTTGGGGGAGAGGGGGGGGGGGGGGGCGAGGTCGCAGTCGCGGGGAGCACGATGTGTGCTTGGGCTTCGGTTTTTCCGCTTCTCGGGAGTCCACAACGCTTCCCGCGGGTACTCGTCCCGCATAAAATACCGCGAACAAATCCCGAAATATTGGCTGGGCGCATCACGGCGCGTAAGGATTACTATTTTGCACTGCAGCGCCGCCGCGTCATTCAGCGCCTGCTTGTAAGGATATGTACCACACAAATCCCCATGTGAGTACCCAGTGCCTGGTGCGTTTTGCGCGGTATCCTTACAGATGGTGCTTCTAGGCACGCATTGGATCCGGGTTCGATCCCGCGGAGAAACATATAATATGATATGATATCCCGCAATGTTGGACGACCCGGCCAATGCGGATCGCCACCGAACCCAAGCCGAAACGTTGCTGGAGGAGGTCCCCCATCCTATGGTGGTGGTGGTGGGGGGGGGGGGGGGGGGGGGGGAGTGTAAGGATATGTACCACACAAATCCCCATGTGGGTACCCAGTGCCTGGTGCGTTTTGCGCGGTATCCTTTTGGCAGCCTTAGCTCGCCAGACATACCCTCAGGTTGGCTTGCATTATCATATTGCGGTGCAAAAAGGTCAGGCAGAGCGTGACCTATCTGCGACACCTCAGGAACTTGCTGCTCATGAGGAATATGTTCAGCAGGGTTATGTTCCATTCTGCATATTTAGCAGGTATTGTCAGCAGACTAGAAGAACTAGCCTACATGAAAGGCATATAGTTGTAAAAGAAAAGCTGATCAATTTTGTGGAGGTACTTTCTACAACTCTCTACAATCTGATCAAGTTTCTGGTGCATGTCATCATTAAAGTAAATTAATCTCGTTATCGTAACTGTTGAATATGGTGTGGAACAATTTTCGCCACAATATATATTTTTATGGTAACGTATCACTGTGGTCGGTTCCCGCTCTCGAGTTGACGCGACCACATGATAGTTTGAGTCAGCCCTTCTGGGTACCAACCGATAAAACAAGCCGGAAGGGACAATCATACATTCATGGCAAAAATCGTAATACGAAACTTAGGAGGGCATGGGCTGATATCTTTGGTTCGCTGTGGGATGTTGTCATCAGTTAAACCCACATGTTGTTCAGTGATAAGGCGCAAATGGTATTCTTTCACTGTAAGGTTCAGCTGCGGCCGACAAACTTTATTGAGTGCTGCGTCCATGGCCGTTTCATGTGGATTCATCCGAGTATATGGTATCCAGTAAAAGTCCCGTGCCAAATGCGAATATGATACGATTGCAACGTCGAGTTGCTTGTCGACGTTATCAGCTGGCGTGTTATGCAGAACGACAGCCACATATGTTAGTGGCGATTCAGCCACATATGTTCGTGGTTGTTCATCTCCACTCTTGGAGGAGTTATCATCGCCAGCCCGAGTTGGGTGACTGCGCTTATTGTTTTATTTGTCCGCAGCTGCCATTCTTGGCAACGATATTGTTCAGAATATGATTGTCATAGTCAGGATTCAACCTGTTGGATATGGTTGCAATTGCAGGCCTCGGTGGGCTCAATATAATTTGATTATTGTATTATTCGACGCAACAGTACATGATTGCTGAGAGTATGCCGACGTTCTATTTTTGTTATGTTGTCGAGACAAGACGGTGGGGGAATGAGGTGAGGTCAGGGTGGGAGTGGCTTACCTGAAAGGCCACTAACCTCAATTCGACTCACCCAAGAAAAAGAAGAGTGACGCTCCGCTTTCTACTAGCAGCGTCGCGCCTCGGTAATCTGAAAGCTCCGGGTGAGAAGGTATAGCGTCGAGGTGGCGCAAAAGATAGTAGGTGTATATATGGTAAGCTTCCGCCTTATGAAAGGGCGGAGTTATGTTGCACTCGACTCGGTGGCCGAGAAGGTTCGTGAATATGGTGCTGCCTCTTGGCAGGATGTTTTCGAAACGGTACACGGCAGGGTGGCTGCCTATTATAGTTCGCGGCGGGGTAATTGCCGGCGCCCGCGGTGGTTACTCTACATGCGCGTATAGTATGGTGGTACGAAGCTCGCGAGGGAGCGATCGAGTAGGTAGAAGCACCAAATTTGAGGAAAGCTGCGCGTGGTGGAGAAGGTGAGTGCTATTCCAGTGTTGTGATGGTGGAGTACCATCTGAATACATGCCGACAGGCGCCGTGCCTGATATGTCAGGCGGCGGAGTGTGGCCGGCAGGGCGCGGGAGCAGCCCGTCATCTGACGGGCGCGCGCTTCGCGCCCAATATGCTATGATGATTAGGGCTAGTGAGGGTATAGGATATATCCTCACACTGCTGCACCACCAGTTGCGCTCTGCAGCGCCAGTGGCGCTAAGAGGGTTCTGCTTAAATGCAGGCCTTTTCCTTCCCCAGGACTTTCCGTGCATTTTCTGGACGCTCTCCCTGTAACCAAAATGAACCACCAGTTGCTCCGCTACGTGTAAGGTTGATTCATTACACAGGTACGGGTAGCTCAGCATGTGATAACGACAATACACAGTCCGACAGCAATCGCCCAAACGACTGGCATCGCGTTGGGCCAGGGCATGACCGCGAGCTACACGGACGATGGCAGACGGCGCGCCGCCGCCGGGCCGCCCGCGCACCCGAGAGGAGGCCACAGCTCGCCCCCCCGTCCTGCATGTGCGGCGCATCCGCCAGCCAGCGCCCGCACATGGGGCGCCTGCCCCGGCAACATCAGTTCTGGTACAGCGGGACACCAACAGGCGCTTCTCCGGTGCTGCCCGTGGGCCCCGGCGCCCGGTTGCTGCCGGCGGGCACGCCACGCGCAACGAGGTGCTGGCGAAGCTGTAGGGTGACCTGCTCGCTGCCAAATGCGCAGCGGCCGAGTACCAGCGCGCGCGGCGGGACATCGAGGAGCAACTCTTGGCGGCTCGCGCAGAACTGCAGCGGACTGGCGACAGCCAGGTCGCTCGGGAGGTCAACACGCTGCAGCGCCACGCTGCCAAGCGTGACGCGCTGCTCGCCGAGAAGAACAGCGTGTTGAACAATACCCTGACCGTGCTCGCACGAGCGCAGGAAGGCAAGCATTGCGGCTATTCAGTCGCATCTCGGCCATATCATCATGTGCCAGCGGCATGACCGCGAGATCGGGCTGGAGGTGGAGGAGGCCCTTCAGCCGCCTAACAAGCGGATGCTCACCCTGCCCCTCGAGCTTACCCCCGGGCAGCCAGCGAGTTGGTGGAGCAGGTCGCTGGCGTGCTGGAGGAGGGCGCGGATCGGGCGGCCCTTGCATGAAGAGGGGGAGCGCATGCAACGGAGGGTGGCGGACAGGCTGTCAGCGGAGTTTAAGCCGCCACATCCGGAAGGGACTTTTGCTATGGACGGTGCTGCAAGGCGGCAGTGGGGGGGGGGTGGGGGGGGGGGGGGGGGGGTAAAAGGACGAGGTGGAGACCCACTGGAGTGCGGAGCGGGGGAGTGCCTTCAGGGCTAGAACTCGGTCTAGTGAGAAAGATGCCGACAGGCGGGCTTTGAGGATCTTGTGCCAGAAACTTGATCCTGTAAAAGGAAGACATGTCGCTATGACAAGGTCTTTGCTCGATATACCCTTCCCCCAGTTGAATGTTAATGCATCCACTGGAGGTATTAGGGGGTTCAGGAATGAGCTCACGGAGCATCTCCCTGCAAGTGGTGGCTGGCAAGGTGGTGTCAGCGAGCGCTCGCATCAAGGATTCGGTGGCTGGCAAGATATGGGACCTCAAGCAGAGCGGCTACCAGCCCAGCTACGAGCTGGAACCCCCCCCCCCCCCCCCCCCCCCACCCCCCGCCCATGTGCGAGGCATGTTAGATTCTGCTGGAGCATACAGGCAGGGGGTGAAGCAGACCACGGGTGTGACGAAGGTGGTGTGCTACGACAGCGTGGACAACAATAGCTTGCTAGGCAACAACCCAGCGCTGTTGTACGAGGGGGACGACTGCTACGGCATGCTGGCGGAGAAGGGCAAGCCATTCTTTGATGGGCTGAGCTACATTGGCAAGCATGGGGCGGAGCTGGACGATGGCACACGTGTGCCAGTGTGGCTCACAGAGGCGGGAGGGACAACAAATATCAGAATGCCAGCGGAGGCCAATGCGGATGCTCCGCGGAGAGGGGTTGCAATTGCTGCATGGGCCTGACGACGCACTTTCACAAGACATGGGCTGAGTTGCAGCTGGAGGACGTCATGTCGTGGAGGGAGCTGGAGTGGCAAATCATGGCCTCTCACAGCTTTGTAAAGTGGAATGTGGACAAGCCCTACAAATGCCTCTGTTGCAACAAGCAGATCAACATGCATGGAGACCACCCCTCCATGAAAACCAAGAATGGCAGGCGGGAGTGGCAGACGCTGCACTTTGCTCAAGGGGATGCACCCTTTCCATATTCATATTATACAGACTAAAAACTACATTGCATTGAAGCCCTCCCTGCTGCACGTTGTTGCGAAGCGGAAGACCACGGATCTGCTTCACACCAACCTGCGCATCACTGCGGGGTTGTATGGGTATACATCTTAGCGGCACTGCGGCAGCAGTGAAGAGAGCCTGGCAGCTTTGCCGGAGTGGATGAAGTCGGCCATGTCCATCACGGTCAACTCCAAGAAGCCGCAAACCAAGAAGCAAGACTTTCTCAGCATCGGGCAGAAAAGGAGTCGTTCATCGGGGAGGAGTGCATCAAGCTGGTGGGCAAGTACGAGCAGCTGCTGGACCACATCAAGCTCAAGACAGTCAGCCCGGCGGACGAGGTCAATGCACATGCCGCGTGGAGCCTGTGGCGGCAGCAATGGACACTGCTGCTCAAGCCTGTGGACCCATCCATGCAGCCGGGCGATGCCAGCCTGCCCGCAATGCACCTGCGTGTTGCTCGCGCAACGGAGGTGAAGGTGTTGGCTGAGGCGTTCGTCAAGGCATTTGTGAATGCTGCTGATGAGTATGATGATGCTACAGTTTAGTGTCACATCTTACAATGCCGCATCCCTAACTACATCACCGGTACGCTGACCTGCTTAACTATGGATGCCATGGATCTGAGCACGTGCACTCTTAAGCTAAGGATGCATTAAGAGAGGCACCAGCATGCATCCTGCCACCATGGTTGGGCAGGCATACAAATTTGTGAAAGTCAGAACCCACCATCAGGGGGACTCAGGCAGTCTCACCAGAGGGGAAGAAGCGCAAGAGTCAATAGGCTGGGGAGCAGAATTGTATTGATTACAAATTAGCTACTCCCTCGCCCGACGGCGCTTTGCCGCCCTTGCCTTATTGTCAGCTTCTTCTTTCCCTTGCTTCTTCTTGCGCTGCTTTCTGCCTCTTTCTCCAGCTGTCTGCCGCTGCTGTCTGCCGTTGCTCGCTGCTCGCTCATGTCTGCCACTGCTGTCTACCGCTGTCTCCAACCGCTTTCTGCCAGCTGTTGGACGAGCTACTGTCCCGAGGTAGCCAGGGGATCATTTGTTATTGCTTACCCCATACTTCCCCACCTTCCAGTCTGCTCGCGGGCTTGCGCCCATCAAGTGCTAGAGACGCAAGGGGGGGAGGGTGTAGCATCTGGAGTACGCTCCCCGTGATCTTGCATGGCGGTGCATGGCGGAGCGGCGCATTGCTGCCTCCGCAGAAACCAGCAGGTGCTTAGCGGGCATACCAGCTTCTAGCTGCGTGCTCCAGATCTGGTGCAGTATCCCCCAGAGCCTGCCCTCAATGGCCGCCCTGGCCCTATTGTAGCTGGCAGACGGCCTGCGTGGCCCTGGCCTAACATCGGACTCATAGTCCCCAGGCTAGTCCCACTGTCCTATGCTGCCCATGGGGAGTGGAATGATATTGCACACCATTTTTACTTCAAACAGCCTAGTGCCATGGCCAAAATCCCCCACAGATGCTGCCAAGCTAAAAGAGTGGATATGGCTCGCGCAGTGCCAGCAGCAGTAAAATAACAGCCGCTGACACGCACCGAAAAGTCTTCAAGGCGCAGGAAGTCCCGAAGCTTCTCGCATGAAGTGTGGCACCACTCCTTGGAGATCTTGCTCCCCGAGATGGGCTCAAATTCTGGCATGCCCACATAGTGGGCCAGGGCCTCCACGAGGGTGGCGCCAGGAACGGACCAATCGTGCCAGCAATCGGCGGCGGCGCCCTTGGTGCCAACCATGCCCTTGAATGCGCGGTGGCGAACCGCGCTGGCCAAAGTTAGCGGCGTCGACCGCAACAAATCGGGTGACGGCGTTGCGCCCGCACTGCTCACATGCAGTGTCTGTTGGTAGCATGTTAAACACACGGAGCGGGGCGAAAATCAGAAATACGATGCCGATACTGTACCCCCCCCCCCCCCCCCCCTCGTTTTGGCAGGAAGGACACGGGCGGAGGGGGGGAAGGGGGCACTCACTTGTACATCTGGTCCGTCGTTGAGGCGGCGGTGGTGCATGTCGCTAGCACTTCAGGCTTCTGCCACGGAGATACAGTCCAGGCAGAAGCATGAGTCCGAGCCGCCCGTGGCTCGCGGCCGGCCGGCTGTTGCAGCGTCATTGCATGGCGGGACGGGGGCGGGGTGTAGCTGGGCCCCTCACCGGGGTCCTCCTCCTTCTCCTCTTCCTATTCACTCGCCCACTCTGACGGCGCGCTCCCGGAGCCCTCGCTCCCCGAAGACGACAGCTCCGCAAAGGAGGTGCCGTGATTGCCGTTGTGGTTGGGTAGCCGGGTGAAGGCGCGGGTTCCGGGAAGTGGGGGAGGCCCGCTGCCACGTCGGCTGCATCGTGATGTTCATACTCTGCATGACCCACTCACACTCAAACGGGTTATACAGCATACATCACAAAGCACTACAGAAACAACCGCTCGGGCAGAAAGATAGGTCACTCAAAGAAGAAGCCCTAGGGGCAATATTATGTGCACGTTCCGTGGCCAACGGATCTCGCACCATGGGTAGTGCGAGGTTCAGGGTTCCAGGTGGGAGGGTAAGCGCGCAACGATAACCCGCACCAGGGTCGGCACGGAAAGGCCGAACGCGGCCACATGTGCGGCCAAGCCAGCCACGTCAAGGCCGTCAGCGTCGGAGGAGGAAGACATGTTGGCGGGGGGGAGAGCGGGGATGCGTATGGTGGCGGGTAAGGGTCGGTTAGCGGGTTTGTTCTGGCGTGGCTCGTGGTGGCGGGGCGGATTGGGATGCGCGTTGCACTGCCGCAGTATGCGCGTGTACACAAGCCGCCGTAACTACAAGTGTTGCCATTACTTCGGTTTTTTGGGGGGGAATATCGTCATCGGCCCGCGGGAAGCGTTGTGTCCGCTAGGTGGTCGGGGTTGTTGATCCGCGTGACTGTGTGTTTGATTATGTCTATTAGGTCGGAGATGAGGGTAGTGTTTTTGTTGGGGGAGGAGAAGTCGGCCAAATATTTGTTGCCCGCGGCCGTTGATAGTACGTGCCAGCGGCTGTCGTTCAGGACTTTACGCTCTGTATTTAGGATGAGTTTAAGCGTGCTGTTGTGACGGTCTGTCTTTCGGCCGGTCATGAGGGACAGTATTGCTTGCCATGTGGCCATTGCTGAGGTGTTGCTTGCGTTTCCCGCATGTGAAGGACGGCTGGCCTTTGCGCCTCATTCGGCTTGAGTGTGTTCCCCACATGAATTCCAGCCTCTGAATTCTTTCCGAGGTGATGATGTCCGAGGGGGTGATGAGGTCCGGGACTGCACATGTGGCCAGCGCCTAGTCTATGATGTGGGAGTGTAGGGTCTCGTCGGAGGTGTCACAGCCCATAAAAGCGTTGGCGTGTTTCCGAAGGGAGGTTTTCAGGTTGTGGGAGGTGGGAGTAGTTGTCGGCGCGCCTTGGCATGGGGTCATCCATACGTCATCAGCCGGTTCGGGAGTCGCCTCTGAATACGGTAGTGTCTGGTGGTATCGTGCCATTGCCTACTTCGCCGGCGGTGGTGTCGGCGTGTTCGTTGTCTTTGACCCCGATATGGGCTTTGACTTTTTGGAGGATGGTTGGGAGTCCAACATCCGCTCGGTATCTGAGTTGGTGTACTATGTGTTCGAGTAGTATTTTGTGAGCGTGGCGTCGAAGGGTGTCTGGGCGGTATATCTTGCGTTCTATTAGGTGAGGGGAGACAACGCTGTATGAGAGGACTTCAGTGCCACCGAGATGGCGGCCAGTTCGGCCCCGGTGATGGTGCGGCAAATTTCGTCTGCGTCCACTCCCACTATATATTATGATGGGTTCATTGCCCGGCCTGTAAACCCCGGCGCCGATTCCCACCACTCCGCCCCGGCACACCGGTTCGCGTAGGTACTCGTTTTTGAAGACCCGGAACGGGTCTCAAATCCGAGACGTGTAGCTGGCAACGCTTTTTGGTTACGTGGCACGCGCTACGTGTGTATTATTAGCACGTGACCGCTCGCTCGCCTCCCTCATCATCCCGCCATCAGCCCCATCCCTGCCTGCGACACACAAGGCGAAGCACGTGAAGGCCACCATATGCCTACGCTAGCGCGCTGCTACCGCGGTATGCGCGTCATGGTGCCGGCCGGTGTGTCCGATCGACATCAGTGGGACAGGATGGGTTGGCGAGACAGGTGGTCACGTGGGCTCTGAGTTTTGATCAAATGATGTTATACTTGACTGTATCAGCCGGATACTAATCATTGCATGCACTCGTTTCGATATGTTGCATCTCAGGATTGTGACCCCGCTTCACATGGCTTTAACCCCGGCATGATTTTATTTGGCGAGTACGTGGGGAACATGTGTGGGTGGAACGGGAGCCGTCGGTGTACGTGAAGCGTTACGGGTCGTGCCCTACGTTCCAGAGGTTGTATGGATTGGTACTGTCAGCGGGCGGCGTTCCGGCGTGGCGGGGGTTGCTTGCCAGTCGCGGCGGGGTGGTCTGGAAAGACGCGGGCATGCTGTTCTGACTGCGTCCGAGCCTACTGGCCGTTGGGTGGTGTTGAGGTGGATGTGCGGAGTGCGGCCAAGGTACATGGCCCTGAGGGCAGCCGTCATCATGGTTGAAGCTTCCATTGCGTTGATGTTCTTGAGGTAGGGGGCAGAAGCCACTAAGTACATTCCCACCGGCCATTTGGTGCCCAGGTTCGTGTCTGATGCTATCTACCAGAGTGTATTAGTCTGGGGACCGGAATTTAGTGAGGTCCGCAGGGAGCTCGCACAGTTTCTGCACGTAGGGGTGGTTGAGGAGGTGAGCTTTCTTGTAAGACGCGTCTGTGTACTCGGGGAGGATGAGCTTTCTGGCGGTGGACTCGTGTCGCTGAGCGTGCACGTTACGGAGAGCGTGTTGCAGCGCTTTCATCATGCAATTGTAATCGTATTCGGGTTGGCGAAAGACGTTTCATCTCACAAATATAGATTGTTGGGGGGGCTAGCGCCGAAAACCTCATTTTCGAGGTACATGTTGTGATACTGGGGGGTGTAGACCGAGTTGTTGATGAGGTCGCTGAAAGTTCTGTGCAGGCGTGGAGGGCGGTCATGATTGCCAATGTAAAGCGGTCAAGGCCCGGGAGGTCCTCCTCCATGTCGTTCGAGCCACCGCCGGTGGTGGCGGCGCGACTCCAATGCTACTCGTTGCGCTAGCAACGGCGCTTTCGCGGCGAGCGTTGCGATCGTGCAGCCTGCACAGTTGAGCCATCACCCGGGACGGGAAGTCCGCGCGGATCATTATGGCTGATTCTACGCCACAGCCAGCCATTTCCGCGGGCGTCTATGGTTACCATAGTGAACAAGACGCCCTGATCCGTGCCAAGGGCTGGGTTGCGCAAGATCTCCGGGCGTCACTTACGAGTATCCGGGCGTCGTACGACGCTGTTGGCTTGCCTACGAGGATGAACTGTTGTGCGCGGCGCGATATCTCAATCGCCGGCATGTTCCGCACGCACAGGCAGTCCGGGTGGTCCGGGTCCCGCTCGAGGTGGATCAAGATTTGGCGTGTTTATTGTACCGCTAATATAACGACCGGAATAGGCGACTTCACAGCCACCGCAAAGTTGCGCGTAGCATCTGCCCCCACTACGATGGCCGTCTCCTCTGAGAGACCCCGGTTGCTCGCCGCTAACTTGCAGGCCCCCTTGCACTGTGAGATTCAGATGTGACATACGGGTGACGAAGCACTACTACTAGCGACTATTATTTATCCGTGAAGGCTGCTGCTGGTGGCGGCACATCCATCCAGTTACGTGCGAGTACATCCGGCGTTATTGCCGGCGGGCGATAAATCCTTTTTGTCATCATTCTGGTAGTCGTACTAGCCCGGTGAATTGTTACATGGCACTGACGTATAAGGTACAAGGTTATCCGTGTAGTACCGGGTAGTACGCGATATATTTATAAAGCAGGTACCGGGTATCTAGTACGAACCCGGGCGCGATGACGAGTCGTCCTGTGGATAACTACGACCATTAGTACATGGGAGCGCAAATCGCAGCCGTACGTATTTGGTAACACTGGGGAATTTTGTGTACATTATAGCTAGTACTGCTGAACGGGCCTGCCAGCCGTCCGATCAAAGGTCATCAGATGGGCGGTTTGGCTGCCGTGTTTTGCCAAAGAGTGCTCACGTTGCATAAGTATTCGCGAGGGGTAGGGCGGGGGCAGGCAGCGGTTTGCCGAAGAATGTTTGAATTACAATATTCGCGACAGCTGCCGTCGGGGCATGTGGCGGGGGGCGGGGGGGGGGGGGGGGGGGGGGGGGGCGGGCGGGCGGGCGTGGTCCCCCCCCCCCCCCCCCCGCCGCCCGCCGCTCCCGCCGGGGGAGTGAGGGGAGGGGGGTAAGGGGGCGGGGGCTACTGCTTGTTCTTGTTCTTGCGTGCCCGGGGGACCCTCCGCTTCGACGATCCCGCTGCCTGCGCCTCCGACTCCGCCTCCGCCTCCGCCTCCGCCTCCGCCTCCGCCTCCGCCTGCGCCTCCGACTCCGCCTCCGACTCCGCGACCGTCAGTTTCTTACCTCGGCGTTTCTTCACTGGCCTCTTCCGCTTCTTGTCCTCCGTCAGTGTCTTCACCACCCCGGGAGGCTGTGCCGTCGACGACGCCGCCATGAGCTTCCTTACCTTGGCGTCGGGACGCCCCCTGTGCCGAGACGCCCACAACAAGCCACAATCGTTTCGCCTTTAAGCGGCTGAGGATGCGGCCTCCTCGGCCACCACGAGTTGCGCCGCTGGCACTGTGGAAGCCTTGGCGTTGAGGTGGGCCTTACGGCGCTCCCGGACGAACCTGCGCGCGGCACAAGTTAGCCACGAGTGGGTGCGTGCTAATGTGGAGGGTGGAGTGTTTTGTTGCGCGCCCACCTTGTCACGCGTTTCCTCATGTCTTTCTCGTCCTCCTCGATGCCGGCGGCGCGGACACGCGAGACAACAAGGCTCGCCGCCCACTTTTGCCCGGGGGGCGAGGTCTGCCATGGCGCTGTGAGCGGTGAAGGGGCGGGGGGGGGGGGGGGGGGGGGGCGAGGTGGAGAAACTAACACCCGGTCGACGACCGCCGTCCGCAGCAGTCAACGACACATCGGAGGCGAGGAGCAGCGCGCCACTACTATTTATATTCACGTATTGTCAAGAGCTAGTCGGTGCGGCATTGTGTCGGTGAAATTTCGCAATGTTTATTGTTGAAGTAGCACGGCGTAATGAATACGCGGTTTCACAGAGTGAATCCGGGATAATATGTGCGGTAGGGCGCGCGTATATGTGCGCGACGAATGTGCGCGCGCAGCGTTGTGCGGCGGTGTGCGGCGGTGTGAACCGATGTTAATATAGTGTGAATATTGTATCGGCCGTAGACGATCGGGTCTGGCAGCAGTGTCGTTTCGTGGAGCAGTATATGTGCCCGGCCTCATTTATACCGCCCCCTACCTGCGCTGCACGGTCCACCCCTACGAATTACTTAGCACAAACCGCCACTACTTAATAGGAACCTAGCACAGCCAGGCTTATATTCCCGCTTTGCCGATCAACTTCTACGCACTTTCCGTCCCTCAACCGCCGGACATGGGGGTTAAGCCGCCAGCCTCGGCAGTTGCTTAGCCAGACTTGGCATCCCGTACCGTGTCCATGGCTTCGCAGCTCTGCCGCCGGCACACGCCGAGTCCGGCGCTTGCTGCCGCGGGGTTGCGCACGCATGCACGCACGGTAAAACGCCGCCGACGCCGCCACGCTTACTTCAACCACCTTCGCCAGCCGCAGCTTCGCACGCCGTTCCGCCGACATACGAAACGCACGAACCCCCCCCCCCCCCCCCCCCCCCCGTCCCAGCGTCATGTATAATATTTTCGAGGCGACTATGCGGGGCGCGGCACACCATGCGGGGACGGCCCGGGAGATGATGGAGAGCGAGACATGCCGTCAGTGAAGTCGGGCGCATTGATATTGGGTGGGGCACACGGGCGTTTAACACTTGCACTTTGCGCGTATGGCTGGGTTACATCTAGGCGGCGTCACACTATGCAACCGGAAATGCTGCGTTGCTACTGCAAACGATGCTACACCTCACTCGGTAGCAACCGCTGCCCCGCCTATCCCACAGCCGCTGCCCCCCCCCCCCCCCCCCCCTCGCGCACCGTCCTGCGACCTCGCGTGGATCCCCGCCACCAGCAGCTTACACTTGCACTTTGCGCGTACTGCTGGGTTACATCTAGGCGGCGTCACACTATGCAACCGGAAAGGCTGCGTTGCTACTGCAAACGATGCTACGCCTCACTCGGTAGCAACCGCTGCCCTGCCTATCCCACAGTCGCTGGAATCCCCCCCCCCCCCCCCCCCCCCCCTCCCCCGCGGGATCCCCGCCATCAGCAGCTTGCACTTTCACTTTGCGCGTACTGCTGGGTTACATCCAGGCGGCGTCACACTATGCAACCGGAAAGGCTGCGTTGCTACTGCAAACGATGCTACGCCTCACTCGTTAGCAACCGCTGCCCCGCCTATCCCACAGCCGCTGCCCCCCCCCCCCCCCTCGCGCACCGTCCTGCGACCTCGCGTGGATCCCCGCCAGCAGCAGCTTGCACTTGCACTTTGCGCGTACTGCTGGGTTACATCCAGGCGGCGTCACACTATGCAACCGGAAAGGCTGCGTTGCTACTGCAAACGATGCGACGCCTTACTCTGTAGCAACCGCTGCCGCGCCTATCCCACAGTCGCGCCCCCCCCCCCCCCCCCCCCCCCCGCGGGATCCCCGCCATCAGCAGCTTGCACTTGCACTTTGCGCGTACTGCTGGGTTACATCCAGGCGGCGTCACACCGGAAAGGCTGCGTTGCTACTGCAAACGATGCGACGCCTCACTCTGTAGCAACCGCTGCCGCGCCTATCCCACAGCCGCTGCCCCCCCCCCCCCCCCCCCCCCCCCGCGGGATCCCCGCCATCAGCAGCTTGCACTTGCACTTTGCGCGTACTGCTGGGTTACATCCAGGCGGCGTCACACCGGAAAGGCTGCGTTGCTACTGCAAACGATGCGACGCCTCACTCTGTAGCAACCGCTGCCCCGCCCATCCCACTCGCCTTGGCGCCGCGGTGCCCCGGCCGCCGCGCCTTGGCGCCGCGGTGCCCCGGCCGCCGCGCCTTGGCGCCGCGGTGCCCCGGCCGCCGCGCCTTGGTGCCGCGCTGCCCCGGCCGCCGCGCCTTGGCGCCGCGCTGCCCCGGCCGCCGCGCCTTGGCGCCGCGCTGCCCCGGCCGCCGCGCCTTGGCGCCGCGCTGCCCCGGCCGCCGCGCCTTGGCGCCGCGCTGCCCCGGCCGCCGCGCCTTGGCGCCGCGCTGCCCCGGCCGCCGCGCCTTGGCGCCGCGCTGGGTCTCGAGTCCTCCCCTCCCTGATGAGCGCGTCCACCTGCGCCTTGCGCTCGGGGCCGTCCTCCTCCGTCACCACATTCTGCAACCCCCACCGCGTGACGAACCACGCAGCTCCTTGCATGCGCTTGTACATGTGCCTAAGCACCGCATGGGGACGCGAAGCTCCTTCTCGGTCATGATCGCCTTCACCCGGGCCTCCTCGAACAGCGGACCGGCGTTAAGAATGGAAACGTTTCCATGTGGTGCAAGCAGTCCTCCATGACCCAGCCGGACTGCACCGTCACCTTGCCTGACCCTGCAGTCATGGAGGGGAATGCCGTCACGCCCACGCCCACGCCCACGCCCAGGGGGGGGGGGGGGTGGGGTTACCTTTCGACTTCTTGGACACCGCAAACGAAGGGCGCAACCCGCGTCCAAAGTTGCTGGGTATCGGGACTAAAGCCTGGCGCCGGTCTTCCTGCTTCATAGCTCGGAATCCAATGTGGCCCTGCACGGTGACAAATTTCCTCCAGAAGTCCCTTCCCAAGCCAATAAAAAACAGGTGGAACGGCGCGAGGGGGAAGAGGTTGACCATGCTGACATAGCCCAGGACCACATGCACATGGCACACGCCATGGCAGCCAGTGTTCTGCTTGGCCTCCGCCAGCCGGGTTGTGTTGAACGCACGCCGGGCAAGGTGCGTGATTCACTGGACAAGTCATCGCCTTCATGGACGGTTACCAAGCGAGCATCCCCGTCCGCATCCACAGGGGGGTGCTCCTGGGCAGCCGCCATAGCCTCCACAACCTGCCACGCCGACCGGGCGGGTGCGTGTGATTCCATACAACCGCAGTTGAGTGGTGCCACCCGCACGCAGGCCGGGCCCACTCACCTCCGAACGCAGAAGGTCCACAATGTCACCGTCCTCGAAAACAGCGCGCCACTGGGTCGCCCCGCCGTAGTCCTCCAACACCCACTCGGTAACGACGCCGTAGTGCCATGCTCCCCGGAACTTCTTGGCGATGACCTTCATGTTGAAGTCATCGGGATCGCCTTTCCGTATCACGCCCTCATCGGCAGCTTCCACGTCCGCCGGCGGCCACGCAGGCGCGTCGATGTCCATATCGTCTTCGCCAACGGGGTCCTCCCCCACACCCATCACATCGTCCTCCGAGACCGGCGCCGGCGGGCCGTTTCCGACGGCTGCAGCTACTCCTGCTGCCGCCCCTGCCGCTGCTGCTGCTGCTGCTGCCGCCCTGCTGCTGCTGCTTGTAATAAGGCGGCCTTGCGGTGCAACTTAGCCGCACGCTTCAACGAGTGGCTACAGTTCGGGTATTTCCGAAAGTGCCGCTCTCGCGCCGTCCTTTCACTACTGCCCGTCACGATGCCGTGGCAGTGCTTGCATGTGTACACGCCATTCTTCGACACACTCGACATCCATCCCTCTCCCGGCATGCCTGCTGCCGTGCGCGCGCGGGGGGGGGGGGGGGGGGGGTTGAGAGTTGGGGTGGATGTAGCCCACCACCGGCAGGGAGCACAAATGCGAGTGCGCGGCTGTCCGCGCTTGGTTCAGCGGTGAGCGGCGGTGACCGCCACGCGACCCCGTACTTCATGCGCGTGCTGGGGCGTTACACAATCATCAGCAGTTAGGGCGGCTGCATTAAAACGCGCACCTACGAACACCACCTGCCGCCTACCACCTACCGTACCACCTACATCCGCCCACACCTCCGCCCGTCGTGCCGCACATCGCCGCACACCGCGGGGTCAGCGATGTGCAGCGATGTGCAGCGAGTACGTGCATCCGCCTGTACTTAGCCCGGGTACTCCGCGTCGGCGGGCGACACGCGAGCCCGCGTGCGCATATCAATTTGATGAAATTATGGAAACGAGAAATTCATATAGTACTTTACAGGTCGCGCGCGATAGTCGTCGTTACTCGGTATGAAATCCACGTCCCTCGTCCGTCCCGCATCGTCCCCGTATGTCGTCGTTCGTCACTAGTAGGGCACACTTGCGTCACATCTGAATCTCACAGTGTTGTGTCCCCCCCCCCCCCCCCCCCCTCCCAACCCCCAACACCTGTGGCCGGGAATGTAGACGAGGGCGTCCTCCAAATAGGCCGCGAGGGCCCGCACCGCCTGTGCGGAGGTGAGCACCACCTTGGCACATGTGGCTGGGGGCCGGATCATAGAGATAAACTTGATATCCAGCAGCTCCAAAAGTGTTGCCAAGGGCATGCGGACCTCCGCGCCCGGAGCTTTGTTAGCTGAATCGTCTCAGAAATCCCACGCCGCACTCGCTGCGGCTCGCAGCGTTGCTTCCATTTCATATGGCTCGACACCTCCTATCCCCGCCTCGGCGTACGGGTCATGAAGGGTGGTAGCCATGCGTTGGGTGATCTCCTCCCCCGTGAGGCCCGACAGCTGTCAGCTGTCAAACCACACAGTATGGCGGGGCATGTGCTCGATGTCGTCAATCGGGTCCTCCGAGTCTACTCAGGGCTGAATTGATAGGAGGTTCTGGTCGAGGAGCAGTTCCAACAGAGCTTTCCCCGCATCGGCCTGCCACAGGAGCATGCGGCGTGTGTCCTCCTGCGGCATCTGGAGTTTCATTGACCAAGTCGTGATCGCGCGTCTGGTATGCCGAGTCCCTGGCTGCGGAGCTTGCATGGTCAGCAGACGGTCCGGGGCAGACTCGGAAGTGCCTGGCGGTCAGAGGGTAGTTCCAGCACCGGGTGATCTCCACCATCAGCCGCCGCAACGTCTTGGTGAGGCTGGCAGTGTTGATCTGGTGTCCGGCCTTCACTGCGTCGTTCAGGATGAGCGACATGTTAGGCGACTCAAGTTGGGTACCATCTGGGTACCCTCTTAACTTACCAGTCACCGTCAGTTTGGGCGGAGGCAGTGCAGCTGGGGCCGCGGAGCTGTCGCGCTCGGAAAATTCGGGCTGGGGATGGGCCGGAGGGGCTGAATCTCGCTGAATCTGGCCACAGTCGCCAAGAAAAGAGCTGGCGCGACTGGCTCCGGCGTGTTCTGCATCTCGTGGTCCATGGCTGCTGGGATGATGGGAGTGTCGTTGGGTTGCAACGGCTAAAAGAGGGGGGGGGGGGGGATAGTGGGTGGGCAATGCTCGCGGCGGGTACTCCGGCGAGACCGCACTCCGCCAACCTTATCCACACGGATTCCAACACGGGATATAGTACTGCTCTCTTAGTAGTACACTGTGAAAAAGCGCTGGACGAGTATGAAGTTTCGCTTTTTAAATACATGCATAGTATGTACAGCTATTAATCTAAATGAATCACCAAGGATATTTGCAAGAGCTTATGGCATCAGGCTTCCTGCCCGCCCCAGTCCTCGGCTGACTGTGCCGATCTTCTTTCGCACCCGCCGTGCTGCTTGTGCTGGCTATGACTTGGCATCGGCAGAGAATGTCTCCGCACACCACTGGCAGATGACAAGACGATGTCTGAAATCATGCACGGGCGATGGCGCCTTGGCAGGATGTTGCCACAGCGTGACGAGGGACGAGGCGGCGATGCGGCGCTTTCAGATTTAGGTGCGCCATGCCATTGATTGGGATAATAGTTTAGGAAACTATTTCGCAGGCCTGATAAAGGCAGAGGCAGCGCTGCATGGTCGATGTGTACTTGGCGTCACACCGCACCGTGCTTGCCATCAGCTGCTATGAGATGATGCTTTGGGAAGAATCCTCTTGGCATGAGGGTGGATACCAAGTGCCACCAGGTGCCCATTTCACATGTAGTTCGTGACACGGCGATACATGCGTAGTCGCAAATTCCAACAATGCAAAAAACCACGCATAACGCGCCTAATGTCGTTCGTGGCTGCAAGCAGGCGCCAGATGACACTGCGAAGGAGCTAAATCGCCGTCCGTCAAGCTCATTCCAGCCAATATCCATGGAAGTGAGGGCACATATAAGGCCAAGATATCTGTTGACGCAAATGAACACTTTGCGCTGTCATTCATTGCCAATCACGCCTGACTGGTCAGATCCTTCACTAAGGGGAAGTCTTAGCGCCTTCTGCTTCAATGCAGGCGCATTGGGTTTCATGTCTAGAGCAAGTTGAGGTACAGCAAGAAAAGAACTCTCCACCAGCATGGTTGAGGTACAGCGTCAGGCTGACAACGCATGTTGCATGGCGCAGGCCAGGTGGTGCAGGCAGGCAATGTTGAATGCAGCATCCAGCTAGTACCGAACGAGGTACCTGCCCACGTCTGGTCCATCGCAATTCAGGCGGTGTTCGCGAGACCAAGTAAACATGCATTATCAGCTGGGAGTGAACTCGTATTTTTTGCGGGTACCATAGTTACAATACAACCCCCCCCCCCCCCCCCCCCCCCCTCCACGCACTGCGACTGCTAGTGATACATCTGCTCAGGCCTTGAGTTGAGCCAGCCTTTCTGCCAAATCATCATCAATGCCCTCAATTTCCAGATCCTGCTGCGCGCGGTTAAGCTGCTTTTTCGGTGCACTTGAAAGTTCACCAGAGACACCAACCCCTATCTCATCCAGAATCTGGCCCACGAGCTCGTCCGTCTCGCCTTCCGTTTCCTCAGTGTCGAAGATCTCATCCATTGCATCATCCATCATCTCCGCGCCCATCTCCATTTTAGCGTTCTCCTTCTGAAACTGTTGCATGGTATGTGCGACCTTTTGCGGGTTTTGCACCTTGCCAAACTGCTCCATGACCTTGGAAGCCCCGGCCATGGATTCCCCAACCTTTGCCGTGGCTGCTGCGGTTGTTATGCTAGCGCCCACGCCTCGCAAATGCGCTTGGCTGCTTTGCAGCTTTGCTATCTGGCCACGTAGCCTCACCATTGACTGCGGGGTGGGAACACGGTTCAGAGGGGGAGGACGAGGGCAGTTTTTTTTGGGGGGGGGGGGGGGGGGAGGGGGGGGTTCAGACGTGAGAACAGCACAGCATACACAACAAGCACTGAGCAAGGTAGGAAGGCGGCACATAGCAAGGCACATAGCCCGACGAGCAAGCTGGCAACCCGCTGACTTGCCTTAGCTAGGACTTTCACCGTCGCCATCTCGTTCTTCTTCGCCGCTGCCTGAATATCCTAATTGGCACGAATATTCTCAATTTCAGTGTCGCTGCGTGTTCATATGTACGCCCCGGCAGCGCGAAGCAGCAGTGGAAGGGCGAGCTGAGCCACTGCAGGAGGTTTACGGCGTCAATAGGGACTTCCGCCGCACGAGGGCACCTTCTTCAGCTTTTCCTCCTCCCTCCGCAGCCCGGCAATCTCACGGTCGAGACCCCTCGCCTGGCGATTAAGCGCCGTCTTGCTCTCGCGAACGACCTTCTTTGGGTCCTCAGGCTTTGCGAAGAGTTTCATGAGACCGCTCATAACGCGGATGCGTGTCTGCCAGCAGCGCGAAGGGAGGCTCGGCGGGCGTGCAGTTTCGGTGGTCAGGTATGGTGACTAGTGGCGGCCCCGCAAACACACTGAACAAGAGAGTAGGTATCCGCCAAAACACGAAAGGGAAGTCGTCAGCTTCACTCCAAAAGGCCTCGCGTACGGCGCGCAACCGGCGGTGCTGAGCTTTTGCCACCAGGCGGCGGAACGAGTGCTGGCGCTTCTGCGCATGCGTCGTAGCTTGCCAGGAAGGACTACCACGAGGGATATACTATTCGCTACCGTACTGGTTATTGCATACGCGAGGGGTAAAACGATTCAGCAGCAGCAGCAGCGATGAACGCAGGACTCGGCGGGGACTCGCGCGTATCTCGTACAGTAGTCGCTACAGGTAGTCGCTGCTGGCATGGAGATACTGCTTAATTGTAAAGGAAAACCTGCAGCGTATAGAGAGTATCCCATATGAAAATCGATTATCTCCCTAATCTCCTATAATTTCAGATGCGCGCTCCCATCGATATGACCGCGCCCTCGCCTCCCGAGTTGTTCTTGCACGCTGTTCATCGCGTCGTCTCGGCTCGCGCCAGCTGGATACTACTGCTGATGCTGCGCTGCGCGCTGGTTCAGCATAATTTTGCAGAAACGTTTGCGGAGTTTGTTTACACTGGAGCCGAAATTGACAGAGAGGTTCAAAAATACCGCGAATTCGCAAACGCTTGCACGTAACTTGCGGTCCCGGCGCTGCCCTCGTTTGCCTTTTCGGTCCCGATGAAGTATTGTCCCGATGATACAGAAGGATTGTACCATTTGCAGCAACCACACCGGTTCCCCGGGTACTCGCTAAATGAAATCCTCCCGGGATTTAAGCTGTGTATAGCGGGGTCACAATCCTGAGATGCAACTACCGAAACGAGTGCGAATAGTGATTAGTATCCGGTTGATACAGTCAAATATAACGTCATTTGATGAAAACTCAGAGCCCACGTGACCACCCGTCTCGCCAACCCATCCCGCCCCCCCGATGCCAATCGAACACACCGGCCGGCAACATCACGCGCATACCGCGGTAGCAGCGCGCTAATGTAGGCACTGTGAGATTCAGATGTGACATAGGGGTGACGAAGCACTACTACTAGCGACTATTATTTATCCGTGAGGGCTGCTGGTGGTGGCGGCACGTCCATCCAGTTACGTGCGAGTACATCCGGCGTTATTGCCGGCGGGCGATAAATCCTTTTTGTCATCATTCTGGTAGTCGTATCAGCCCGGTGAAGTGTTACATGGCACTGACGTATAAGGTACAAGGTTGTCCGTGTAGTACCGGGTAGTACGCGATATATTTATTAAGCCGGTACCGGGTATCTAGTACGAACCCGGGCGCGATGACGAGTCGTCCTGTGGATAACTATCTACGACTATTAGTACATGGGAGCGCAAATCGCAGCCGTACGTATTTGGTAACACTGGGGAATTTTGTGTACCTTATAGCTAGTACTGCTGAACGGGCCTGCCAGCCGTCCGATCAAAGGTCATCAGATGGGCGGTTTGGCTGCCATGTTTTGCCAAAGAGTGCTCACGTTGCATAAATATTCGCGAGGGGTAGGGCGGGGGCAGGCAGCGGTTTGCCGAAGAATGTTTGAATTACAATATTCGCGACGGCTGCCGTCGGGGCATGTGGCGGGGGGCGGGGGGGGGGGGGGGGGGGGCGGGCGGGCGTGGCCCCCCCGCCCCCCCCCCCCCCCCCCCGCCGCCCGCCGCTCCCGCCGGGGGAGTGAGGGGAGGGGGGTAAGGGGGCGGGGGCTACTGCTTGTTCTTGTTCTTGCGTGCCCGGGGGACCCTCCGCTTCGACGATCCCGCTGCCTCCGCCTCCGCCTCCGCCTGCGCCTCCGACTCCGCCTCCGACTCCGCGACCGTCAGTTTCTTACCTCGGCGCTTCTTCACTGGCCTCTTCCGCTTCTTGTTATCCGTCAGTGTCTTCACCACCCCGGGAGGCGGTGCCGTCGACGACGCCGCCATGAGCTTCCTTACCTTGGCGTCGGGACGCCCCCTGTGCCGAGACGCCCACAACAAGCCACAATCGTTTCGCCTTTAAGCGGCCGAGGATGCGGCCTCCTCGGCCACCACGAGTTGCGCCGCTGGCACTGTGGAAGCCTTGGCGTTGAGGTGGGCCTTACGGCGCTCCCGGACGAACCTGCGCGCGGCACAAGTTAGCCACGAGTGGGTGCGTGCTAATGTGGAGGGTGGAGTGTTTTGTTGCGCGCCCACCTTGTCACGCGTTTCCTCATGTCTTTCTCGTCCTCCTCGATGCCGGCGGCGCGGACACGCGAGACAACAAGGCTCGCCGCCCACTTTTGCCCGGGGGGCGAGGTCTGCCATGGCGTTGTGAGCGGTGAAGGGGCGGGGGGGGGGGGGGGGGGGGGGCGAGGTGGAGAAACTAACACCCAGTCGACGACCGCCTTCCGCAGCAGTCAACGACACATCGGAGGCGAGGAGCAGTGCGCCACTACTATTTATATGCACGTATTGTCAAGAGCTAGTCGGTGCGGCATTGTGTCGGTGAAATTTCGCAATGTTTATTGTTGAAGTAGCACGGCGTAATGAATACGCGGTTTCACCGAGTGAATCCGGGATAATATGTGCGGTAGGGCGCGCGTATATGTGCGCGACGAATGTGCGCGCGCAGCGTTGTGCGGCGGTGTGCGGCGGTGTGCACCGATGTTAATATAGTGTGAATATTGTATCGGCCGTAGACGATCGGGTCTGGCAGCACCGCCCGTGCTTGTGAATAAGCGACAATGGATCACGTCATGCTCCGGTTGTACTCCTACACTTCCTCCACTTTGGCGGGTGGGGGGGGGCGGCAGGGGTCCTGTCCTTATTTCTTGCATCGGTGGACATGCTGGATATGGAGGTCACCGGGCACATCGCGTGGTTTCGGAGCAGTTCATTCGCGCCTCCTCGTCTTGTTTGCAATCGTCGCCCTAATCCAATGCAGGGTGAGTAGCGGGACACTGTGCCCCCCCCCCCCCCCCCCCGGGTTTATGTAAACAAATATCTAGCCGTGCATGCGCCGCAATCGGTACCCAATGAGCGGGGTATGTGACAGTGGTTTCGGAGCAGTGCAAGCATTACGTGCGTGTGCACAAGCACGTACGACTGGGAATGAGGCGGGGGTTGCGGATGGAGTGCATTGGCGGTGCATAGAATAGCGTGTTCCTGGGGTTTTGGCTGCATCGGACGCCGTATTCCCACCCATCCGGCACGGGATGTCCGGTTTTCACACATTTGTGTGCTAGAATAGTGTGAATATTACGTACGCGTCTTTTACGCCGGGTGGATGGGCATCCGGCGTCCGATGCACCCCAATTATTTGCAGCACGCTACTCTACGCACCCCCAACGCACTCCGCAAGCCCCGCCTCCATCCGCGTCGGAACCGGTAGTAAGTGTTGTTGTGTGCGCACATCGTGACAACATTACACGGTGGCAATTGCAATTATTAGCGGTGGATAATGTGAAGGCGTTTTCGAAATCGACAGAGAATGAGGCGGTGCTGGCGGAGTGCATTGGCGGTGCATAGAATAGCGTGTTGCTGGGGTTTTGGCTGCATAGGACGCCGTATTCCCACCCATCCGGCACGGAATGTCCGATTTTCACACATTTGTGTGTTAATATAGTGTGAATATTACGTACGCGCCTTTTACGCTGGGTGGATGGGCATCCGGCGTCCGATGCACCCCGAATCTCACCAACACGCTACTCTACGCACCCCCAACGCACTCCGCCAGCCCCGCCTCTTTCCGCGCAGGTCCTACGTTCCATTGTATGTATATACATACGTACATGTACTTCTCCGAAACCAGCCCAAACTTAATGAGTGCACATGTGTAAATGGGGGGGGGGGGGGGGGGGGGGGTGGGGCATCCACTCACACATACCCCGGCGATGCATGACAGATATTACATGCCGTGGCGGGTCGGCGGGCCGACCCGGCGGGCCGACCCGGCGGGGGGTGGGGGGGGGGGGGGGGGGGGGGGGGGGTCTATTCAACTACACGTGCCACAGTGTCGTTTCGTGGAGCAGTATATGTGCCCGGCCTCATTTATACCGCCCCCTACCTGCGCTGCATGGTCCACCCCTACGAATTACTTAGCACAAACCGCCACTACTTAATAGGAACCTAGCACAGCCAGGCTTATATTCCCGCTTTGCCGATCAACTTCTACGCACTTTCCGTCCCTCAACCGCCGGACATGGGGGTTAAGCCGCCAGCCTCGGCAGTTGCTTAGCCAGACTTGGCATCCCGTACCGTGTCCATGGCTTCGCAGCTCTGCCGCCGGCACACGCCGAGTCCGGGGCTTGCTGCCGCGGGGTTGAGCACGCATGCACGCACGGTAATACGCCGCCGACGCCGCCACGCTTACTACCACCACCTTCGCCAGCCGCAGCTTCGCACGCCGTTCCGCCGACATACGAAACGCACGAACCCCCCCCCCCCCCCCCCCCCCCCGTCCCCGCGTCTTGTATAATATATTCGAGGCGACTATGCGGGGCGCAGCACATGCCGCGGCGTGGGTCGGTGGAGCGGCAGGCGGCGGCAGCCCTAGTGGCCGGGCAGTATCGACACCCACACAGGCACCGCCGCTCACCTCCGACGCGGATGAACCGCCTCCCAAAGGAAATATGCCGGTTGGTGGTAAGCGCAGCAGGCGTGGGGTGCCGGCGCCGGTACCTGTGCGACGGAGCTGTCGCGTCAGGAACCGCACCGCATGTGGAGCAACACATGGCGGTGCCGGCCCCACCTATGTCTTTGGCCACCTCCTCACAACACCCCGCCACGACGGCGTCGGCCACCGCCGACGGCGCCGTTGCGGGGGGGGACGCCCTGCCAGGCGAGGATGATGCGCATGGTGCGCCGCGTCAGGAGGCGGAGGAGGCCGTGGTTGAGGCGACTGATAGGGCTGAGTGAGTTGTCGAGGCGAGCGAGGCTGCGCTCGCGCCACCCGCCCCGCAGCCACCTGCGGGACATGCCGACTTGCTCGTCGCCATGTTGACCGGAGCACTACGAGCAGTGGCGGGAGGCGGCCACATGCACTATCATGTGCGTGGACTGCGGCCAACGGACGGACTGCGAGTGTTGCTGCGACGGCACCCCGGCTTTGTGCGGCCCCAAGTACCCATGCATGGCGACCCATCAGCGGGCGGTCCCCTGCCCGACCACGGCCACGGTGAGGGCGGAGTTCCGCCATGTCAGGGACGCGTTCCACGACGCGACTCGCGCCGCCGTGTGTGAGGCTTCCGAGAAGGCACGCGCGGCTGGTGGGGTGCGCAGGGTGAGGCGGCGGACGGCCCAGGAGATGAAGGAGAGCGAGACATGCCGTCAGTCAAGTCGGGCGCAATGTTATTGGGTGGGGCACACGGACGTGTAACACTTGCACTTTGCGCGTACTGTTGGGTTACATCCAGGCGGTGTCACACTATGCAACCGGAAAGGCTGCGTTGCTACTGCAAACGATGCTACGCCTCACTCGGTAGCAACCGCTACCCCGCCTATCCCACAGCCGCTGCCCCCCCCCCCCCCCCCCCCCTCGCGCACCGTCACGCGACCTCGCGTGGATCCCCGCCACCAGCAGCTTGCACTTGCACTTTGCGCGTACTGCTGGGTTACATCCAGGCGGCGTCACACTATGCAACCGGAAAGGCTGCGTTGCTACTGCAAACAATGCGACGCCTCACTCTGTAGCAACCGCTGCCGCGCCTATCCCACAGCCGCTGCCCCCCCCCCCCCCCCCCCCCCTTCGCGCACCGTCATGCGACCTCGTTTGGATCCCCGCCACCAGCAGGTTGCACTTGCACTTTGCGCGTACTGATGGGTTACATCCAGGCGGCGTCACACCGGAAAGGCTGCGTTGCTACTGCAAACGATGCGACGCCTCACTCTGTAGCAACCGCTGCCGCGCCTATCCCACAGCCGCTGCCCCCCCCCCCCCCCCCCCCGCGGGATCCCCACCACCAGCAGGTTGCACTTGCACTGTGCGCGTACTGCTGGGTTACATCCAGGCGGCGTCACGCCGGAAAGGCTGCGTTGCTACTGCAAACGATGCTACGCCTCACTCGGTAGCAACCGCTGCCCCGCCTATCCCACAGCCGCTGCCCGCCCGCCCCCCCCCCCCCCCCCCCTCGCGCACCGTCCTGCGACCTCGCGTGGATCCCCGCCACCAGCAGCTCGGGGGCGTCGACGCCCGAGTCGGCAGCATTCGCGCAGGACATGTGGGCAGGGGCCATGAGAACAACCACCTTGCGGATGCCCGGACCGTCTAGGAGGACAAGGGCCTCCTCCCCGCCGGAACCACCGCCACCGCCCGGCACTCTCCACAAGTCCAAGCCCACGGCAGTGTGGGCTCGTTCCAGCGTCCACACCGTACACAATGCAGCCCTATGGGCCGCGCGCTGGCATGGCTGTCGTCCGAGTCAGCCCCCGGCGGGGGCGGCGGCGTGGCAAGGTAGAAGTGTTGAGCTCGCGCGACCATGGTGGTGTACTTGGCGTCTTCGCGCTCCGCCAGCAGGCATGCGGATAAACCTGTCGGCATTGCACTCCGGGCAGTGCTGGTCGGGGAGGTTCGCCCATCCGCCAGCCTTCCCGGGCGCCCCGTTGAACGCCACGCACCCCTTAGGGCACATGTGCCGGACATATTTGGATGTATCAGGCACCTGCATGCATCGGGAGGCGAGGAGCGTGAGGGGCATGACACCCCAAGACGCGCCGCGTCAAGCACGCACCCATGCAGACATCCCGGCCGTACCCGCAGGAACTTCCGCTGCTGTGCCGGGGTCCCACACGAATGCCCTCACGTTTGCAGTCATGAAGTGCTCGGCCCATTTGAAGAGCAAGAACTTTAACAACTCCGCTGACAACAACTGGCAGCTGCTGCATGACATCATGCCCGCCGGCTTCACATGGGGTGGGATGGCCGTGCCACGCAGCCACAAGGCGATGCGGAAGTTCCTGCGGGTACGGCCGGGATGTCTGCATGGGTGCGTGCTTGACGCGGCGCGTCTTGGGGTGTCATGCCCCTCACGCTCCTCGCCTCCCAATGCATGCAGGTGCCTGATACATCCAAATATGTCCGGCACATGTGCCCCAAGGGGTGCGTGGCGTTCAACGGGGCGCCCGGGAAGGCTGGCGGATGGGCGAACCTCCCCGACCAGCACTGCCCGGAGTGCAATGCCGACAAGTTTATCCGCATGCCTGCTGGCGGAGCGCGAAGACGCCAAGTACACCACCATGGTCGAGCGAGCTCAACACTTCTACCTTGCCACGCCGCCGCCCCCGCCGGGGGCTGACTCGGACGACAGCCATGCCAGCGCGCGGCCCATAGGGCTGCATTGTGTACGGTGTGGAACGAGCCCACACTGCCGTGGGCTTGGACTTGTGTAGAGTGCCGGGCGGTGGCGGTGGTTCCGGCGGGGAGGAGGCCCTTGTCCTCCTAGACGGTCCGGGCATCCGCAAGGTGGTTGTTCTCATGGCCCCTGCCCACATGTCCTGCGCGAATGCTGCCGACTCGGGCGTCGACGCCCCCGAGCTGCTGGTGGCGGGGATCCACGCGAGGTCGCAGGACGGTGCGCGAGGGGGGGGGGGGGGGGGGGGCGGGCGGGCAGCGGCTGTGGGATAGGCGGGGCAGCGGTTGCTACCGAGTGAGGCGTAGCATCGTTTGCAGTAGCAACGCAGCCTTTCCGGCGTGACGCCGCCTGGATGTAACCCAGCAGTACGCGCACAGTGCAAGTGCAAGCTGCTGATGGCGGGGATCCCGCGGGGGGGGGGGGGGGGGGGGCAGCGGCTGTGGGATAGGCGCGGCAGCGGTTGCTACAAAGTGAGGCGTCGCATCGTTTGCAGTAGCAACGCAGCCTTTCCGGTTGCATAGTGTGACGCCGCCTGGATGTAACCCAGCAGTACGCGCAAAGTGCAAGTGCAAGCTGTTGGTGGCGGGGATCCAAGCGAGGTCGCATGACGGTGCGCGAGGGGGGGGGGGGGGGGGGGCAGCGGCTGTGGGATAGGCGCGGCAGCGGTTGCTACCGAGTGAGGCGTAGCATCATTTGCAGTAGCAACGCAGCCTTTCCGGTTGCATAGTGTGACGCCGCCTAGATGTAACCCAGCCATACGCGCAAAGTGCAAGTGTTAAACGCCCGTGTGCCCCACCCAATATCATTGCGCCCGACTTCACTGACGGCATGTCTCGCTCTCCATCATCTCCCGGGCCGTCCGCCGCCTCACCCTGCGCACCCTACCAGCCGCGCGTGCCTTCTCGGAAGCCTCACACACGGCGGCGCGAGTCGCGTCGTGGAACACGTCCCTGACATGGCGGATCTCCGCCCTCGCCGCGGCCGTGGTCGGGCAGGGGACTGCCCGCTGATGGGTCGCCATGCATGGGTACTTGGGGCCGCACCAAGCCGGGGTGCCGTCGCAGCAACACTCCCATTCCGTCCGTTGGCCGCAGTACACGCATGACGGGCGTCCGGCCAGGACACGCACATGATAGTGCATGTGGCCGCCTCCCGCCACTGCTCGTAGTGCTCCGGTCAACATGGCGACGAGCAAGTCGGCATGTCCCGCAGGTGGCTGCGGGGCGGGTGGCGCGAGCGCAGCCTCGCTCGCCTCGACAACTCACTCAGCCCTATCAGTCGCCTCAACCACGGCCTCCTCCGCCTCCTGACGCGGCGCATCAGGCGCATCATCGTCGCCAGGCAGGGCGTCCCCCCCCGCAACGGCGCCGTCGGCGGTGGCCGACGCCGTCGTGGCGGGGTGTTGTGAGGAGGTGGCCCTAGACATAGATGGGGCCGGCACCGCCATGTGTTGCTCCACATGCGGTGCGGTTCCTGACGCGACAGCTCCGTCGCACAGGTACCGGCGCCGGCACCCCACGCCTGCTGCGCTTACCACCAACCGGCATATTTCCTTTGGGAGGCGGTTCATCCGCGTCGGAGGTGAGCGGCGGTGCCTGTGTGGGTGTCGATACTGCCCGGCCATTAGGGCTCCCGCCGCCCGCCGCTCCGCCGACCCACGCCGCGGCATGTGCTGCGCCCCGCATAGTCGCCTCGAATATATTATACATGACGCTGGGACGGGGGGGGGGGGGGGGGGGGTTCGTGCGTTTCGTATGTCGGCGGAACGGCGTGCGAAGCTGCGGCTGGCGAAGGTGGTGGAAGTAAGCGTGGCGGCGTCGGCGGCGTATTACCGTGCGTGCATGCGTGCTCAACCCCGCGGCAGCAAGCCCCGGACTCGGCGTGTGCCGGCGGCAAAGCTGCGAAGCCATGGACACGGTACGGGATGCCAAGTCTGGCTAAGCAACTGCCGAGGCTGGCGGCTTAACCCCCATGTCCGGCGGTTGAGGGACGGAAAGTGCGTAGAAGTTGATCGGCAAAGCGGGCATATAAGCCTGGCTGTGCTAGGTTCCTATTAAGTAATGGCGGTTTGTGCTAAGTAATTCGTAGGGGTGGACCGTGCAGCGCAAGTAGGGGGCGGTATAAATGAGGCCGGGCACATATACCGCTCCACGAAACGACACTGCTGCCAGACCCGATCGTCTACGGCCGATACAATATTCACACTATATTAACATCGGTTCACACCGCCGCACACCGCCGCACAACGCTGCGCGCGCACATTCGTCGCGCACATATACGCGCGCCCTACCGCACATATTATCCCGGATTCACTCTGTGAAACCGCGTATTCATTACGCCGTGCTACTTCAACAATAAACATTGCGAAATTACACCGACACAATGCCGCACCGACTAGCTCTTGACAATACGTGCATATAAATAGTAGTGGCGCGCTGCTCCTCGCCTCCGATGTGTCGTTGACTGCTGCGGAAGGCGGTCGTCGACTGGGTGTTAGTTTCTCCACCTCGCCCCCCCCCCCCCCCCCTCCCCCCTTCACCGCTCACAGCGCTATGGCAGACCTCGCTCCCCGGGCAAAAGTGGGCGGCGAGCCTTGTTGTCTCGCGTGTCCGCGCCGCCGGCATCGAGGAGGACGAGAAAGACATGAGGAAACGCGTGACAAGGTGGGCGCGCAACAAAACACTCCACCCTCCACATTAGCACGCACCCACTCGTGGCTAACTTGTGCCGCGCGCAGGTTCGTCCGGGAGCTCCGTAAGGCCCACCTCAACGCCAAGGCTTCCACAGTGCCAGCGGCGCAACTCGTGGTGGCCGAGGAGGCCGCATCCTCAGCCGCTTAAAGGCGAAACGATTGTGGCTTGTTGTGGGCGTCTGGGCACAGGAGGCGTCCCGACGCCAAGGTAAGGAAGCTCATGGCGGCGTCGTCGACAGCACAGCCTCCCGGGGTGGTGAAGACACTGACGGATGACAAGAAGCGGAAGAGGCCAGTGAAGAAGCGCCGAGGTAAGAAACTGACGGTCGCGGAGTCGGAGGCGGAGTCCGTCGGAGGCGCAGACGGAGGCGGAGGCGGAGGCAGCGAGATCGTCGAAGCGGAGGGTCCCCCGGGCACGCAAGAACAAGAACAAGCAGTAGCCACCGCCCCCTTACCCCCCTCCCCTCACTCCCCCGGCGGGAGTGGCGGGCGGCGGGGGCGGCGGGGGGACCACGCCCGCCCGCCTGCCCGCCCCCCCCCCCCCCCCCCCCCCCCGCCCCCCGCCGCATGCCCCGACGGCAGCTGTCGCGTATATTGTAATTTAAACATTCTTCGGCAAACCGCTGCCTGCCCCCGCCCTCCCCCTCGCGAATATTTATGTAACGTGAGCACTCTTTGGCAAAACATGGCAGCCAAACCGCCCGATGGTGACCTTTGATCGGACGGCGGGCATGCCCCTAGCCGAATAGTACGGCTGCGATTTGCGCTCCCATGTACTAATAGTCGTAGTTATCCACAGGACGACACGTCATCGCGCCCGGGTTCGTACTAGATACCCGGTACGGGCTTAATAAATATATCGCGTACTACCCGGTACTACACGGACAACCTTGTACCTTATACGTCAGTGCCATGTAACACTTCACCGGGCTAGTACGACTACCAAAATGATTACAAAAAGGATTTATCGCCCGCCGGCAATAACGCCGGATGTACTCGCACGTAACTGGATGGACGTGCCGCCACCAGCAGCAGCCTTCACGGATAAATAATAAATATATATACTTACATGAGCTTGCAGCAGAAGGCGATATCGGAAATCACCAAAATAAAAGGCAATCAGAAAGGTCCTCTACAGCGACTGCGGGGTGGAAGCAGTAACATGAGAAGACGCAGAGTGGGCACGAGCACACGCATCAGACTTGGCCATCTGCACACCGGCAGAGAGAATGCCGCCCAGGGTACCATGCACGCAAGCCGAGACCCGCTGCAACAGCCCCCGCCGTGTGCGCGAGAGGTGACGGCGGAACTCAGCAGGTTGGCTGGCGACAAAGTTTTGAAGTGCCTGAACGGATTGACCACGAAGAAGAAAGCAAGAGGTCGGGGCGGAAGGACCGCCAGGGAAGTTGCGCACAGCCAACAGCACCGCGAAGATGTAGACCACCGTCAAAGCGGACTTCCCGAGACGGCCGCGGTCCTCAACCACGAAAGGGTAGTACCGGTAAACACCCTGCACTGGGGCGGAAGACGCCCGGTCCGCTGCCAACTTATCCTGCTCCGCCTCGATCGCCGCGATTCCCGGGATGCACCAGCGGGGGTCGTTGCTCCAAGTGGGGGTCGTGGAGGACACGCACGCGAAGTCGATCGCACGCCGCCCCCCCCCACCCCGCCAGCGTCAGGTCCGACGGAAAAAAGGCGATTATTGAGTCAAAATGGGCACATTTCTAGACTCAAAATTGCACCCCCCTTAACTCAATATTGTACCCCTTTTGGGGGGTGCAAATTTGAGTCCAGCCTAACACTGTACGAATGTACTGTGAAACTGGCTTCCTTTTCTTGCCAACACTGTACGAGGTACTGTTCAGTGAAATGAACCTTCACTATGTACTACACGCCTGTCCACCGCCCTTTGACGAGATGCGTCGCTACCCTTCCACGCCAACCGTTTTTTCTGGCCTCGAATGCTACGCCGCCACTGTGCTTCCCACTCATCTACCCCTCGCAAGCTCCCTCGCGCTTGTATTCTTTGAGGCATCTTAACGCTTCTCGGTGCACAAAAGCATGGCAGACCGTCCTCGTAGAGCAAAACGTACATCTGCCCGCTTGCACAGTTCTGTGCGTGGCGGGGACATCTGCGGCTGCATTTGGCTTTGACCCAACGAGCAGGGCTCTCGACACACTGCTAGTGACCCCCATGGCGCAAGATTCTCCGCAGATGCACTTCCGTTCCGGCAGGAGGGCGTCTCAGGCGCCAATACCCACGACTCAGCCCATGAGGCCCATGCAGCCGGGCGGTGGGCAACATGGAAGCGGACCGCTATGGCCCGGGGCCGGAGATTCGCAGCCTTCGCCTCACGGCGAGCCTCAGCCTGACCCCCCAAGCCTCAAGGTGTGCCTCCTTTGGTCCCTCTCCCAGGAGCGACTCCAACGGTACGCGGACTCGCATCTTCGCTTGCATCTCTCATCAGGGCGCCGTGGGCTGCGTTAAGCGCACCTCGCCGTCGCGCATCTCGACATGAGTGGTGACACCCGCCCCGTTTCCCACCCGCTTCGTGTTTTCGTCCTTGTCTGCCAACGACCTCTAACACATCATGCACGATCCGCGATACCCGATGACCTCAGACTGCAAGAGAGGGGCAGGGGCGAGAGGCAGCACGGTGAACATGCGGGCCTTCTTGGCCTCTGAAGACCACCGGCTTGTGTACAACGAGTTGCGGGGGATTTGCAACAAGTATGTCCAAGAAGCTCACCGGCAGATGCGAATCTCGTCCCCTGGTAAAATGGCCCGGCAAAAGCCCTCGTCATGGCAGACCCGGACTGCGGCTCGGGTCCTGCCAATGTCGACGGCGTGGCGTGGTGGGGGGGGGGGGGGGGGGGGGGGGGGGGGCTGCTCCTCATCATCTTTCTCAATTGCTGCGCGCCACTCACTCCCGCCAGGAGGGGGCGAGATGTGACAATTGTCGACGCCTTGAAGTTGGTCGTCGGACGAGATTCGGCGACTTTAAGGGCGCATCTCTCGGAGCACCTCGGCAACCAACGTGGGTTCGTGTATGCGAGACGGCGAGAACCATGACGGCGGCGAAAGAGACGCGGCACTGGAACCCGGAGGCCCACATTGGGGACGACGGGTACGTCCTCCCGGACGTCAAAGCAGCGGTGGCTGAGGCCACCGCTGGCACGACTGGCGAGCAAGAGATGCGGAGGGTGGAGGGATCGAATTGACCGCCGTAAAGGGTGGGATTACCCGCATCTCCGCAGTGGGGGCAGGTGAACGCCCGCATCTCTCGTGTACAAACCCGTGTACTGTCGCCCCTAGCTCTTGTAACGCTGCCCTAGGCAAGGAGCCCTTTGTCGTTGCCATGTCGCCTTGGTTCACTCACCTGAATTTGCTCCTATAGCTGCTGGCGGCCTCCAAGGCGGTAATCTATCGCGTGCAGATTCCGAGCACCTACATGACGCAAAGGCCCCTGCCGCGAATGGACTACCTCGACAGCCTGTTGACAGCGGGTCGTGTACTTCTCATCGCACCAAAGCACCCAAGAAATCCCGACACCAACGGACGCGCCTTGTGGTTGGTCATCGGAAGAGATTCGGCGACTTTAAGGGCGCATCTCTCGGAGCACCTCGGCAAGCAACGTGGGTTCTTGTCTGGTCCGTGACAAGGGATTCATGCAGCTTGAAATTCGTTGCCATAGCTCCCTGGACAATACCTCATTAATCATAATCAACTATCACAACAAATCATTCTCAACCGCAGATAAGAGTTTAATCGACTCCCGTCCGTCGATTTCACAAACCGCACTTCCTTTGCTAGCGCGGCCGGGGCAGCGGGGCGCCAACGCGCCGCGGCCGGCGCAGCGCGGCGCCAACGCGCCGCGGCCGGCGCAGCGGGGCGCCAACGCGCCGCGGCCGGCGCAGCGGGGCGCCAACGCGCCAATGCGCGGCGACCGGCGCATGTTGGTGATTCATGCAGCCCCGCATACTAAATGGTTTGCAGCCATCTAGGCCATCAAAGCATGCTTAAAGGCAGCATCTGCGGTGCAGCGCTGCAGCAATCTGCGGCGTGCCGCCAGCAAATATAACGTATTATCCCTACTGCCCTGCAATCTGTATGGTATCGTCAAGTAGGTGCGTGTTCATATCCCTTCTATGCCATACAGCCCCGCATACTAATAAATGGTTTGCAGCCATCCAGTCAATTAAAACATGCCTTAAGGCAGCATCTGCGGTGCAGCTTTGCAGCAATCTGCGGCGTGCCGTCAGCAAATATCAGGCATTAGCCCTACTGCCTTGCAGTCCGTATAGTATCGTCAAGCCGGTGCGTGTTCATATCCCTTTCATGCCATGCAGCCCCGCATACGAAATGGTTTGCAGCCATGTAGGCAAATGGCTGCAGCAATCTGCGGCGTGCCGCCAGCAAATATGAGGTATTAGCCCTACTGCCTTGCAGTCCGCATAGTATCGTCGAGCCGGTGCGTGTTCACATCCCTTTCATGCCATGCAGCCCCGCATACTAATAAATGGTTTGCAGCCATCTAGACAATTGAAGCATGCCTTAAAGCAGCATCTGCGGTGCAGCGCTGCAGCAATCTGCGGCGTGCCGCGAGCAAATATCAGGCATTAGCCCTACTGCCTTGCAGTCCGTATAGTATCGTCAAGCCGGTGCGTGTTCACATCCCTTCTATGCCATGCAGCCCCGCATACTAATAAATGGTTTGCAGCCATCTAGGCAATTGAAGCATGCCTTAAAGCAGCATCTGCGGTGCAGCGCTGCAGCAATCTGCGGCGTGCGTGCCGCGAGCAAATATCAGGCATTAGCCCTACTGCCTTGCAATCTGCATAGTATCGTCAAGCAGGTGCGTGTTCACATCCCTTCTATGCCATGCAGCCCCGCATACGAAATGGTTTGCAGCCATCCAGTCAATTAAAACATGCCTAAAGGCGGCATCTGCGGTGCAGCGCTGCAGCAATCTGCGGCGTGCCGCAAGCAAATATCATGCATTAGCCCTACTGCCTTGCAGTCCGTATAGTATCGTCAAGCCGGTGCGTGTTCACATCCCTTCTATGCCATGCAGCCCCGCATACTAATCAATGGTTTGCAGCCATCTAGGCAATAGAAGCATGCCTTAAAGCAGCATCTGCGGTGCAGCGCTGCAGCAATCTGCGGCGTGCCGCGAGCAAATATCAGGCATTAGCCCTACTGCCTTGCAATCTGCATAGTATCGTCAAGCAGGTGCGTGTTCACATCCCTTCCATGCCATGCAGCCCCGCATACGAAATGGTTTGCAGCCATCTAGGCAATAGAAGCATGCCTAAAGGCAGCATCTGCGGTGCAGCTCTGCAGCAATCTGCGGCGTGCCGCGAGCAAATATCAGGCATTAGTGGTACTGCCTTGCAATCTGTATAGTATTGTAAAGCATATGGGCAATTAAATCCCCTTTTGTCATAAAAATCCTCATACTGGAAGGTTGCCGAGCCGGCTCTTTACCCCCCACCGTCTTGGTCGACGACCGCTACTACCAGGTCGTAGCGGCGCCGCGTCAGGCTGGCGGGTCCTCTAAGCCCGCATCTCAACCACCGCCACCGGGGTCCGGCGGAGATGGCTCCCAAAACGGCGCTGCAGCAGGTCTCTTCATAGAGCTTCGAGCAGCTCCGTCCCTCCCCCGAGCAGGCTTGGTCCCTCGGAGACTGCCAAGACAAGCATCCATGCCGCCGAGTGAGCCTCAGCCTTCGAGTGCGACGAAGCGCCCGCACGGTGCGTTCAGCACGGGAGGCAAGACCAGCTTGTCGCCCATTAAGCTGCGCAAAAAGCATTCCAAGAAGCGCGGGCCGAGTCCTCCTTCAAGATGGCGATAGATAGAGTTGGAGGACGATGACCCCTTCCAGACGCCTAAGCCGACACGCGAAGCCACGTCAAGCCGTCAGGCACCTTCGGGTGCCGCTGGTGGGAGTCGCAGGGCCACATCTTCCCGTGGCGGTGCCGCATCTCCGCCTCCCCGACCCGCATCTCCGCCTATTGAGGCAAGAGCAGCAGCTTGTCGCCCATTAAGCTGCGCAAGAAGCATTCCAAGAAGCGTGGGCCGACTCCTCCTTTAAGATGGCGAAAGAGTTGGAGGACGACGACCCCTTCCAGGCGCCTAAGCCGAAACGCGAAGCCACGTCAAGCCGTCAGGCGCCTTCGGGTGCCGCTGGTGGGAGTCGCAGGGCCACATCTTCCCGTGGCGGTGCCGCATCTCCGCCTCCCCGACCCGCATCTCCGCCTATTGAGGCAAGAGCAGCAGCTTGTCGCCCATTAAGCTGCGCAAGAAGCATTCCAAGAAGCGTGGGCCGACTCCTCCTTTAAGATGGCGAAAGAGTTGGAGGACGACGACCCCTTCCAGACGCCTAAGCCGAAACGCGAAGCCCCGTCAAGCCGTCAGGCGCCTTCGGGTGCCGCTGGTGGGAGTCGCAGGGCCACATCTTCACGTGGCGGTGCCGCATCTCCGCCTCCCCGACCCGCATCTCCGCCTAAGGAGCCCTCATCTCGGGACGCGAAGCCCGCACCGCCGCCTGCGCCGACATCTCGCCCCAACGCCGCGTCGCTGTCAGCAGTGTTCAGAGGTAGCATCTCGTTGCGACGAACACAATCTCTGAGGTCGGCGATAGACTCGTAGGCCCGGGGCGTCTTCTCTGCGCGAGTGAGGCTCGATTTCCATGCTTGAAACGCTTGAAACGCAGTCGCCATGCCCTCGCGTCCGCAATCTTCCAAGGTGAGGCGGATAGTACTTTACGCGACTGAGGGCGCGAAGAGGACACGCCGATGTGCCATTTCTAATACTCTCGTATAGTATTGCATTGCACCTGAAATGTGACCGAAAAATGGGTACATATCCCAGCCTAAGCGATCACGTGGGGGGCACATTTTTGAGTCCAGGAATTGGACCGTTTTGACTCAAAAATGTGCCCTGTACCCAGGTCTGACGGCCGCGAGCGGTTCGCTGGGCGCAGCCCACTCGTCTCAAGGGTCAAGTCGCCGGCTCCCGAGCGGTTCTGGTCAAGCACCGCCCCCGCATCAATTGCCACAGATGCCCACAGATTCTTCAAAGCGGTATGCATGCGGTGCTTCTAGTTCGCTACGGGGCATATGGGTAGATGATCCACGATGAAATCCGTAGCGCTCCGGTTCGAGCCATCCGTAGAGCGAAGCCATAAGGGATCAATACCACACGTTGGGCCAGGGCAAGTGACAAGCGCGGAACCTCCGCGCGGGCAAAGGCCCAGTACCCGCGCAGCGGCGGCCGAATAAGCAGCATGGGGAATCTTGCGGGCGGACTCGTGATCCGACTGGAAAAGCGATAGGGAGCCCGGCCCGCACGCGTGGTACATGCGCAAGGTATCAAGTCGCGAGGCCGCTGCACCAGTACGTTGGAAGCTGAGATCGAGGGCCACGAAGTCACGCAAGCGAATCGCACGGCTGAGGTGGCGTTGGACAACTATGGTCGTGGGTTGATCATCGGAGGTCGCACCCGAACCCGTACCCGAGGGCGGAGCAGTAGAACCTGGCAGCGATTCTGGGAGGGAAACAGTGGCTGCTGACGGAGGGTGTGCCACTAATTCGCCCGGCGACGGTATCTTCAGAGCTACAAAAGCGCATGTAGTAACGGTGTTGGCAGTACTCGTACCACCGATAGGAAGCAATTGCTGCGCAGCAGAGGCGGCCTCACCAGTACCAACTCCAAGAGGAGTGGCCGTAAAAGGAGATGTGGTGACGCGCAATCCTCCGCTAGTGCTCGTACCCGTACGGGTCGTAGTACCAGCTGCTGGATCCGATGCAGCGGTGGTCGTAGCATTACTGACCGTAAGTAACTCGAAGATCTCGTGGGCGTGCCCATACGGATAAATAATAGTCGCTAGTAGTAGTGCTTCGTCACACGTATGTCACATTTGAATCTCACAGTGAATACTGTAATACCCTGTATTTATCATTTAGTGCCGCTTTGAAGAATATGTGGGCATCTGTGGTAATTGATGCGGGGGCGGTGCTTGACCAGAACCGCTCGGGAGCCGGCGACTTGACCCTTGAGACGAGTGGGTTATTGCCCCCAGCGGACCGCTCGCGGCCGTCGGACTTGAAGCTGGCGGGGTGTGTGTGTGTGGGGGGGGGGGGGGGCGTGCGATTTCATGATCGTGCGTGTCCTCCACGAACCCCGCTTGGAGCAACGACCCCCGCTAGTGCACCCCGGGGATCGCGGCGACCGAGGCGGAGCAGGATAAGTTGGCAGCGGACCGGGCGTCTTCCGCCCCATTGCATGGTGTTCACCGGTACTACCCTTTTGTGGTTGAGGACCGCGGCCGTCTCGGGAAGTCCGCTTTGACGGTGGTCTACATCTTCGCGGTGTTGCTGGCTGTGCGCGACTTCTTTGGCGGTACTTCTGCCCCGACCTCATGCTTCCTTCGTGGTCAGTCCGTTCAGGCACTTCGGAACTTTGTCGCTAGCCAACTTGCTAAGTTCCGCCGTCGTCACCTGTCGCGCACACGGCGGGGGCTAATGCAGCGGTACTCTGCTTGCGTGCATGGTACCCAAGGCGGCATTATCTCTGCCGGTAGTGTACAGATTGCCAAGTCTGATGCATGGGCTCGTGCCCATTCTGCATTTTCTTTTGCTCCTGCTTCCACCTTACAGTAGTTGTAGAGGACCTTTCCGGTTGTCCTTTTCTGGTGATTTCTTGGTATCGCGTTATGCAACTAGCTCATGTAAATATATTTATCATGTAATCTTACCATCTTAGTATGACGCTCGTCTGTATTCATTCCGTGACATACTCGTAATAAACGGCATCATGCGCATATCACTCGTCAACACGACTCTATATCCGCGCTGGACTATTTTTGCATCTGCCTCTAATAGCCCGACAATCTTGCTGCGCTCTGGCCTAATCCGAGATAGCGGGCGCGCCGCACATCCAGTGAGCGAGCGCGCGGCAGTGGGCGGCGAGGCGCGCGGCAGTGCTGGGCGGGCGGAATAAATTATTCACATCCGGTTTGACCGGGACCGCCTCGGCGGCCGGCCTGCTGCTCGCGGGTGGAGGCAGCGGCTACGGCGGCCCGGCGGCCGGCCCGCGACCCGAGCGCCCCCCCGCCCGCCATGGCTCCGGCACCACCGCGGCCCCAGGCCGGCCCTACAAGCGCTGGCTTGGCGGGCTGCTTGGCCTTCTTGGCCGGGAAATCCGGGCTACTGCCCTCGTCAACGTTGTCGTCGGGGACGGCTTGCATGGCGGCCAGGTTCTTGACCCCGTTGGTGTTGTGCTTGATGATGCGCCGCCCGCCCTCTTTTGTTGATGCGGCAACACGCCCACCAAGCCGTGGAGCTTTGGCGACGCAGCGGTGCCCGCCAGCGGCAGCGACACGACCTTGTTGAGCTGAACACCGCCGAACGTAGGGCGGGGCGGGGGTCTGACACATAAACTGCGAAAGTCAGTATGCGTGTTGATTGCTTGTCGCCGCGGCGGCAGCTGTGTAATCGAACAATAAAGTGGGAAGACAAACATGACTCATCTGCGGCTTCCCAGTGCGGCGTCACCTCGCATACCTCGAGCTAGCCTAAGGAATCTGAGTGTCGCGCGGCCAGCATTCGTCAAAAACAGCTCACATCACTGCCTTGTCCACTCGTCGAAACGTGGTCCGCTTAACCGCGCTTACCACATAGTAAGCTCGTGTAAGCGCATGTATGTAGCGAGGTTAACCTCCGCTTAACATTAAGCGCCGCAATACTTCATTTCAGGTTGGAGTCATACATGTGTACAACAGCGATGTCTTGCACTGAGTACTAGAGAATAGCGTGACGAGTAGCGCCACGAGTAGCGACTAGTCGCAAGTCATCACTATATATAATATAGAGCACCAATAGTCGCAAGTTATCACTATATAAGGTACGGCGGGAGTGGCACGAGTACAGTACTTAGCGATACTCTAGAAAAAACACCAAGCGCGGCGGTAAGCGCGACTACTCCGCTTATACTCGCGAGTAGTCGTGGGGGTTCAAACGTAACGGGCGGGAGCTGCACTACCGTTCGCCACATACCGACAACGTGAAAACTACAGCGGAAATGAATTTCATGCGGGCGGCGGATGGTTTGAGGTTTTATAAGAGTAGAAGCGCCAGGTTGGATAGATGTTGCCAACCCAACATCCAATGAGAGTGGAGCAGGCTTCTAATTGTAGTTAAGCGCATTTAAGTGCGCTTAATCCTATCTAACAAATTTGATAGGTGAGTGTTGGTCACTTTCAGTTTTATGCAAGTAGGGTCGGACACTGTGCGAAAGTACAGAGAAAGAAACCAGAAAATGTAATTTCATCGGACCGCTAGTGCCCGTGGCCGCCGCCGCGGCGCGGCCTGCTACCGCGGCGGCCTACTGGGGCCGCGTTGCTGGGGATGCGCTGCCGCTGGCCTCTTCCGCCTGCCGCCGGCTTGTGGTGCTGCTTTGCCCGCTGGTCGACTGGCACTCCGGCTGGAAGTTTCTAAGTTGCTGACATTTGCCGTTTTGACCGTGCCGCTCTCCCCCGTAGCAGCGACTAAGTCGTACCCATGGTCGAGCTCAACGGAGCTCGGTCATGGCGTCGACACGTTACCCGCCACGCACGCCGCTACCGCCACTACCACCGCTGCTGCCAATCTCTAGCCCTTGTCCCCCAATGTAGCACGCCCAGTCCGTAGCATTGCATGTATCTGTGAAGTGCGGGTCAAGCGGGAAGGTTAGCGAGCCGTCATCCCTCGGATGGAAGAGAAGAGAATATATTCAGGCGGCGGGTCCGCGGCTACCGCTCCCACCATAGTTCACCATGGGGGATGGGGGCATGGGGGGGGGGGGGGGGCGAGAGCGGGAGTCCTCCTCGTCGAGCCTCAGCGCTAGTCGTTGGGCCACTATAGTCTGGTCGGCGACAATGTCCGGGGCGGCGCGGCGGTCGTCACCGCTCGGATCCTTGCGTACATCTGCGTACATGTCGTCAATAAGCAACTTGGGCGCCATCATACAGTAGTCCCGTGGGTCTTGGTGAACATCGAACGTCGAAAGTCGCGTGACATGGTTGTAAAGGTCGGAGCTTGCGAGACTATGAGCGTCCCGATACCGTGAGCGACGAGCTCCCGCAAAAGCAGAAGGTGAGAGAGCCCCTGGTGGGACCGGAGCGTCATATATAGGGGTTGGGACTGCGCGTCACGGGCCGCGGGCCGCGTGCGCTGGTAGCTGAAACGTCCGGCGTTATTCCGCGCGGACTGCATAGCACTAAGCCCCGGTGTAATTCACACCTCTATGATCATCAATGTGACCATTATTAATGACGAAAGTAAGATAAATTTCCCGGCGCCTGCGCACCCCAATTCTGGCATTTAATAATACTCGGGTTCTCATTAAAGTGCGCGGTCAACCGTAATATTTAGTCGCTAAACTACTGCGGACGACGATGGAGATGGAAATTATGGTACTAATATTACTGGTCGCGGCGGTGCTACACGCTGCTAATAATAGTCTCGATATGCCGATTTGGATTAAGGATCAGAATATATCCGGGATTTGGTGGGTTTAAAACTCGATTCGAATTGCTCAAGTTAATTTATTGTACGTGACAGGAATGAGCATGTTCGGTCCCGCTCGGCATCTCGGCCTCCGGCTTCGCAGCGCAGACGTCAGGTGGTCATTCCTGCCGGATAACCAACTAAACTACAAGGGTTATTTATATAGTCGCTTTCTAGCTGAGTAATTCGAATCACGTACGTAGTCGCTATGGCATCTTTCGCGGATGTGGCGAACGAACGTGATAGTTCACGTTATATCGTCCGGACATTAGGCGAGTGAAGTAAGCAGGTAAGAACAACGGCACTTACCTGCCAAGCCCCCGCACCGCTAACCCCGCATCCGGCATGGACGACACAGATATAGTAGTCGCTATAGGGTAGCTGCACGGGGTGAATTGGAAAAAAGCCAGACGACACAGTGGCTAGTCGCTAAGAAATCCACCGCTAAAAGCAGCCCCAAAAGATCAACACAGCCAGCACTGTACTACCGGTATATTGGGCACTTGCGCATGGCGCATGCGCCGCGGATTATTCGCCGACTATGAAAGAACGAAGAGGTGGACATGCGGCGAAAGACTGGGCGCAAATACCACCACATCAGCATATGCTGCCAGGAGCACGAGGTTCCGGTTTCTCGGCTGTGGGTTGAGCTTGCTGATTACCACTGCTCGCAAACCACCCGCAGCTTGTCTGCGCTCACTGGTTTGCAGCGGCGCAGGTTGTGCATGCTGCGCAGGATATACCGACAGAGGCCCGTGGTGTCAGTGACACCGCTCATGGTGTCAATGGCTGGATGTGCAGGTTCATGTACCACCGCGCAGGCATGTGAGTGCTTGTAGCTATAGGAGCACCCGTCCTTGGCGGATTCCAACGGGTGAAGTAAGTAAAACTAGATTCCAGTATCGGCACCATGGATGACATGGATCGGGACCTACAGCGCCTCTTCACACCTGAAAATGGATGGAAGGTGTGAGCCTGCCGTACACAGGCCCTCTTGTGTCCAGTGGCACACAGCCGCTACTATACGCCGCTTGCCAATGGTTGAGTTTCAAGTCGATCTTGCGTGGTCAGAACGAGGCTGTGAAGACTATCATGGACGAGGCGCATCACCCTGGCATCCGCACAACTACACCATTCAACAATGCATCACAGGACACGTCCACAGCCGTGTTGCTGGAACGGCAACATGATACCAGGTACACAAAATTGCATTGAGAATGGTCAAACACGCAGCTGGCCATGATTATGGGCTATGCGGGCACCCTATGCGTGAGCTCAGAGGCTGCTAGCATCTGTCACCACCCCCCTAGTACGGCGTGCCAGATGTGCGGGCTGAGGTGCTGTGAAACACTTGATCGGCACTGCAGGAGTTTCGGTGAAGAAGAGGCATTGCAGGAGCGCGGTCCTAGCACCGCCGCCAGTCAGGGAATGGTAAATAGAATGATCCATGCGGTGAACAGCAATGCACTGACCACGCTGGTTTCCGCCAAGACTCCCGGTACAGTCAATCCCTTTGTTGTGTCCGCGGCCACGGGACGAGTGCAATTCACCCATTGCGCAATTCTGTGTCCTGAACACCCACTTTCTGCATATGCCACAGGAGCAGAAGGAGCAACCTCATCATCCCTCAGATCACGGGGAAGTGAGCCCAGGCATTCAGGGATGCCATTTGAGAACATGCTCCCGCCAGAAAGCAGGGCATCGTATACTTTCTGGAAGTCCTCTTCGGGATATGCTATTCGCCAATCTAGTCCAGTGCTGGACAGAACAACTCGCTCTGCTGTGCCAGGGGCAGGCACTTTGAACCGGATATTATCTCCAGAGCATAGTGCAGCAACTCCTGGGCGCCCGAGGAGTGTGCAAAAGGTAAGAAACCCGCCACAGTGGCAGCCGTTACACATTCTACGCAATTTGTTTTGTAAATATGCAGTTGCCCTCCGCTCTGCAGCGTGGCATTGCATAATTAGCTGTTGCCCTGTATTAGGAGTGAAGCTGCCTGCATTCGCTTTGCTCATGCAGCAGAAAGGCTCAATTGCCGACCCCATTCCGGAAGCGTCCATGGAAAGGCTCTTCAGGACAGCAATGGGCACACAGGTATTATCAAGTAACCTCCTCTGCTCAAATATGGACCTGAACTCGAGAATCTGGAGTATGGAGCAGGGATTGCTTGCATATTAAGGGTGCTCGCTCCCGCGCTGCACTCGTGAACTCTTCTGAACATGATATGGAGTCCGCACCGTCGCTGCAATGCTAGGATGCAAAGGCTACTCCGTCAAGCACGCATGAGGCGGCTGAGGCGCATACACACCCAGATGAGGCCAATAGCGCCGTGCTAATGCCAGCTGCGGGCGCGTCGTCAATGCAGGTCTGTGTGGCTATCCATGCAAGTTATTGTACATCGCAGGGCGGATGTGCGTGCATGCATAATTAGTGCATGTGACAAATGTGTTGTTGCTGATGCCAGCAGTAGGGGGGTGGGCTGGGTGGGACTGTTTTCTATCACACCGTATTCGAGTCCCAGGGTCGAGAGGTTCCTACAGGGACTGTTTTCAATCCTTTTGGGCTTGCGGATTATCAGTATGATATGCAACAACTCCGTTCAAACTTGGCCTAATACACACAGGGTACTATATCGAGGCGTATTTCGTGGAAATGATATGCCAGCATGCGCGCGTCTATGCAGAACCCTCGTGTGTGAACCACGAGCGCGCGGCCGTGCGCGAGAAATGTGCCGCCGTGCGCGATGTGCACTACGCATCATTTCAGGGGTGGGTCCAGGGGGTGGTCAGGTCAGCCCCGTACCATTAATAAACAGATGCACAGGGTCGCCAGCTGTGCCCCCCCCCCCCCCCCCCCCCCCCCTCTCTCCGTCTGCTGATGCCCATTGTACCCTCTGCGCAGGTGCATGGTGTCCACAGTCAGGAAAATGATACAGAGCACATGCAAGGGACTGAACAACTGACAGCTGACAGTAAGCAGCGCTGCATACTCATGTCAGCGCCGATGGTGCAAAGTGAAAGTGCTCCAGAAAATGGCACTGCGATGGCTGTTCGTTTCCAGACACCGGATACAGACGGCACCTCTGCCATCTCAACCCCAGGTGGCATGCATTCTCCAGGCTCAATGGGCAGTGAAAAGGATGACGAGGCCGACCCGATGGCACGTACATGCATGACCTACCCCACGGAGCCCTCATCTGGAAGTGAGAGTGAGTACAGCTCAAGTGAAAAGTCCAGCGTTGCAAGCAGCGAAGCTGGCACCAGGAGCAGCGGCAGCAGTGTCGTTGGCTCAGAGACAGACGACGACGATGACGATCTTTTTGATTACGATTTGTCAGCCACACAACACAATCGAAATTTCCCGCAGGAAGGTGTTGTCTCCCCTGATGTGGAGAGCAGGAGCGGGATTGGCACGCACGAGCATGAATTGGACGTTCCCAATCCGGTGGCTGTGTATAACTCAAAGCGCCATGCAAGTGAAAGTGGGAATCAACACAGCAGCAAAAAGCACCTGAATACCAGTGGTGGCAATCTTGGCGCCAATCTCAGTGGTGCTAAAATTGCCACATCAGGTGACCAGCGCCCTGGACCAGTACGCAGCCCTGCCCTTATGCAGCCTCAGACCTCAGGTAGCGGTGGCGCAGCACGGCGGTTCACAGCCCTTCTGGAGCGCCTGCCAAGACACCCAGAGCTTGTTCAGCGAAGCATTGACAGTCTCCTTTGTGGCTTCTCTGGCCATGATCTGGAGTACCTCCATCAGCTGGCATCAGTCCGAGCAGGATACGAGCGACAGGTGCGCTGGCGCCGTGTTATGCGGTGCATATGCTTGACCACAGATAATGCGGCAAGTGATAAGGCCGAAAATGGCTGCAGGCTCGGACGCAACAAGCTCCAAAGATGCTGTCCAGCAGCAAGAGCGCCAAGGTGGTTGGGGGAGCAAAGGAGGAAGAGGATAGAAAGAAGAAGAGCTTTTCCACTGCTGGCCTCAAACTGCCAAAACCAAACACTGGTTATGAGCCGCCTCCAGGGTGGCGAGAGGCTGCCACCAGCTTGAAGGGCTACACAGCGAGCGGGAGCTGTGCTCAGCCAGTTGGAGACCTATCCCAAATGGGCACGGTGTTGGTTGATGATAACACTGTTGGCCGCCTCTCAGGCGCTGCTGACATCACTCCAGCAGCGTCACGGTCGCTTGCGTCTGCAGACGGAGATGCCCGCAGCCAGGGAGCGCGGAGGGCCGGGTAAGGAGGACACCATGGATGCAAAGTCTCCAAACTCATGTGCCATCTGCTGCATACAATCTTGCTGCAACCAAAACATGACGACGTGCTTAGGTGGCTTGATGTATTTCGCCTTTTGGTGTGTGCAGGTGGAGTGGCAACATGGCCAGGGCTAACGATCCTGAAGGTAACGCGCTCCGTGTAACACCTGCACGATGACAACCTGCGCACGCATATAGGCATCTTCTTTCAGCTGCATTTCTTTGGTCCCTAACAGTGCCCTCTTCTGCAGAAGAAATACGTCCGTGGTCAGAGGAGACTGACAGGACCGACGAAAAGTCCCTTTCAGCCCAGGTGCGCAGCGTGGTATCCAAGCACCGCCGGGTCGTTATTATTGGGGCGGGGGGGGGGGGGGAGCTCATTCTGATAACTATGCCATACCTCACGGAGGGAATGTGTCGTAACCATGGCTGCTTGCTCTTGCTTCTGAGGGCCCATCTGAAGCACTGCCGTCACCACAGGCAAAGAGAGCGACAAAAACAGGAAAACTCCGCCTGGTAGGTTCAGTATGACAATGTGATGCTCATGACAACAGCTGCTCATGACAACAGCTGGTAAATGTTATTGTTTGTAGAAAACCCGTCGAATACAGACCTCCTCCGATGCGAAGCAGAGATTGAAGCCGCATGCACTTATTTCTGCCGTCAACGGCACGCAGGCACCGATGGACACCAAATCTGATATGCGCGGCAGTGATGCGGATGGGGATCTCAATCCGGCTGTTGTGCCACGACCAATCACAAATTCTAACTTTGTATCGTCTCGAAGCAAGACTTTTGACGCCCAGCGGTCAGGAAACCACTATGGCTACCGAAGGATGCCAGAGATGCATAGTAGCATGAATCTCTCACAGCTGCAGGACATTGTGCATCTATACTACTGCCAAGCAGCAGAGGACTTCCGAGCAATGAATCTGGTGGATACCAGCAAAAAACCAGGGCGTGCACTGGCAGAGGCCCGGCGGCACATGACCCGAGCTGCTGACCGCCCAGCAGAACGCAACAGCGCCTTGACTGCCTTCAATGCACGCTTCGGGACGAAGTCTCAGGTACGTGCCTGCGTGGCACTTCAATTTTGACAGTGGAATAACCACATTGAGTGACTGAACACTGATAGTCTCACTGCTCTGTCCTCTGTATTCCGCAGACGATGTCCTCTCAAATGCAGAAGGCCAGTACACCCCAGGAGATGCTACTTCAGTTTGTCCTGGATGGCCGTGTGTCGGAAGAGGTGTTTACATCAACCCTGCAGGTGTGTCGGCCCAAATTATTGACATGTCTACAACTGATCCTGGGTGCAATCCGTCCATTCACGGTCTGATGATGTGTATTGCACTCATGCCCGCAGCGTGAGGGCCGTGACATCCAGGATGCTACTGTGAAGCTTGTGTGCAACTTCACTGCCCGATGCGCGCCTCAGAATAGATGCCAGGTGGCGGCTTTGTGTGCGGTTGCTGACATGACAGCATTTGCAAACTCACTTACGACAAGCAAATTAGAGGAGGCCGAAGCCATGCTCTCCAGCCCTCCACCCAGCCACGATGAAGCAACTCTGCTGGCTTGCAGTTTGGCCACTGAGTGGGGCCACAAGCAGATTGGCCAGATGCAGCCTGATGTTGAGATGGTTCTGTCTTCGGTGGGGGGGCCCGTTGCTTGCAGACAGTGCCATAATCACAAGCTTCTGATCCCTGGCCGTTTTTGGTGCCTTACAGATACTTCTCTTGTATTGCAGCACAGCTGCCACACCCTGTGGTTTTAAATGCGTAATTATCTGTGTGAATTTTAGGTATACAAATGTTTGGCGAAAGTTGATGCACGTCTAGCAGAGCAACTGGAAAAGCTCCAGAAGATGAGAGTACGGCGGCAGAATGCGGCTTCCCTGTCTCAGGCAAGTATTCAACTGGTGTGCCCTGGCAGCACTTGGGGTGCAGCGATGCATCAGCTACAACACATCGCCATTTCCGAAGACTTGACAGGAATGAATGGCTGCCTGCCTTTTGCAGGCAGCCCAACGCTTGATGCTAGCGACGGTGAAGGGGATGGAGGACTTGGAGAAGCGCACAGCAGGCATTCTGATGGAAGTACTGGCCTGCAGTCATATAATTCTGCTAGGGTTTAGCCCCGAGGCAAAGGAGATCATCGTGAGAGGTGCGGCCTGTGTTGGTCGGGCAGCAGGGGGTTGATGTTGTTACCCGGCCACAATTGGCTATGAGCGCCATTAATGCATCGGATGTGTACATCTCATCTGGTGACAGGAGAAAAGGAGCCAATGTGGCCCTCAGCAATGGCTGATTGCATCCTCGAAGGCGAGGTGGCACACTTTACGAGCTATGAAGATGAGCGCATAACAGAACATGACATACGGCGTCTCGAGAAGTATCTGCCTGGGGTGCATATGCGAAGCATGCTGGTGGTTCCTGTTCGCTGTCAACAGGCTGGGAATCGCATGTCATGTGCCGGCTTGCTGGTCGCGCTCAATAAACGCCTGAAAGTGCCCGGAGGGTACACCGAGGTGAGAAGTACGCGGACAGGCATATGTTTGAGTATCGTCGACATACATCAGCTGCTTTAAAGTCTGATACTGTTTGAGTATCCTGGCATGCATACATCGCATACAAGTGCATGCAGGCATGAATGCAAATATGCAATTGATGGTGTCATGGCTCTAAAGCCTACACCCACAACCGTATTCAGGAGTTTGATGACAAGGATGCAGAAGAGATGCTGTCTGCTGGCGACGTCATGGCTCCAAGCATGGCAGCTGCTGTGCTGCATACCCAGTCGCAAATTGCGAACGCGAATGCTGCTGCTCGGGCTGAGCGTGCGAAAAAGCTTCTCGAGTTCTCATACTCAATTTACAAGGTGTGCGGCAGTCAGGGCTATCAGACACTCTGGTTTCATCCTATATTTCTGTTGCAGAGAACGCACAGTTGTCTGACCTCGCTATCGCTGTGCTCTGCACAGAAATTGAATCCTGATGAGATTTGGAAGACGATACGTCGTGATGGGCCGCCAATGCTAGGATGTCAATTTATGTTGATGTATGTGTATGTGGAGCGAGGTATTTTGGCTGTCCACAACCCAGAGACAGGAGTTCTGGAGTACCTCACGATGAATGAAGCTGCACTAGCAGGTCAAATGTTCCAAGAGGATCAGCCCAAGTTTATCAGCACTCGTCGGCAGGCAGAAAAACTCTTCGATCCCTCTGTCATGCAAGTGCGCGTCGCGCTGGATTTGGATCCCGCCGAGGCTGAGGCTGAGGACACGAGGGGCCACGAGGTGTGTCTTTTATCTGACATCACTTGCATGGGGGTCAGTCGATCATTGAACAAGCGTGGCAAAGCACGGCGCATCCTGTTATTTCTAGATGCTTGAACATCTGCAATATAGTTTGCTCAGTTTGATACTTGGGGAAGTTATTGTCCATGACACATAGTTTCCCCTCTGTCTCTGTATCCCCGTCTCTTGTAACCCTTACTCTCTGAATCATCCCTCTTGTTTGTCACAGTTATTTGAGGATCCACCCCTTCCTGGAGAGGAGTCGTCAGAAGTGTTGCCCAGGTGAGAAGTGTCCAATTGCAGCAGAGCGCGGCACTGCCTCCTTTTATGTTGTTTATTGGATGGTTCGCAACAGTAGCAGCAACGTTACGGCATTACTGCCTTCAATTACTGTCGTGCTTGCATGTGGGTCGTTCAGGATCTGGGGACAATGCTAACCTGGTCTGTATGTAGCAGACCTCCGCCAGAAGGAGAGGCTGAGAAAGAAGAGACGTTGAACGACTTCCTCATGCCCGCGTTTGAAGGGAAAGTGAGCAGTATGCTGCTGCTGCCACTCAAGCAAGTGTTGTCAAAAGAGGAGGCGCGTGCATTTCGTGGTGAGCCTGATGGAAAGCAGATAGTAGATTCTGACACAGATGGAGACTCTGACTACTCGTACGATGACGAAGACGACTACTTGGGAATGTCCGAAGAGAGACTCAAGGCAAAGGAAGTGGAGACTACATGGGCTGTGCTCGTTGCTGTCAACAAATTGGTCTCACCCCAGCAAGAAAAAGAGATTGAGCTACAGTGCGGCCACCATGTCATTCTGATGATTTATATATTTATATTGCTTTGGTGCTGATGGAGCTTAAACCTGAACTCACCCCCCTTTCCCCTGGTCCCGCCCTTTCCTGGCGAATATTCCTCAGGAAACAAGTACAGCAGACTGCGCGCAAACAACGTTCTGTTGAAAGTCCTGCTCCAGGGCGGTATCTGGAAATGCCACGAGTTGAGTTCACACCAACAGACGAACGTGCCATGGAGAGCTTGGGCAAAATATTGTACCCTGCCATTGTACATTCCCACTTACGCATTGCTCTGCAAGAACATCTTCATTCTATCACGGGCGGGTAGACATGTAAGTGCGGCTAACATTTGTTATTGCACATACGACCGCATTATGTAAGCACTGTTGGCACAAGGACAGTTGCAAGCTGTGTCCACCTACCAATGTAGCATTCCCTAATCCCAATATGCATTCCATGCAATGTGACCGCTACACTTGTTTGTAACCTGTCATGCGCTATCTTTGGCATAATTGGGTTTGACTGCCGTGGTATTGCACTGAATGATGCTGTACATTCTACGGGTGCAAAGGATACTGGTGCGGGTGCGCGACGAGTGTCACGCGCAGCACGACGAGTACTCGTTTTAAAATAAATGTTATGATATCCGCCCACGCACTGACATATGGTCACATAGAGTCATCTAGACGAGGTTTACATCACATTACATATGTTGTACTGCGCACGACCCCCGCGGTCGCCGCACGGACTAAGGCCTGCCAGCTCGCATGTGACAACTCGTAGTATATCGCACTCGTATAATTGTCACACGCACCAGCACCACGACCTGAGGGATCCACCATCGGGCACCGGCACTCTTTGCTTTGCGCGCTCGCCTCAACCGGCGCGCGCACTAGCAATCTCGACTCAAGCAGTCGAGCATAGCGTCAGCTTACGCTATGCCGCCTCGGACCCGAGCCTCATCCTCCCGAGACGTTTCACCTTCCCCAACCCGCGACAGGAGGATGCCCCTCGCCATGTTCCGGAAGACGCCGCCGCATACGGCGACGCCCCGGGTGGAGCCGCAGCAGCATATGTAGCGGAGTTAACAATAATTAAACCTATATTGCACCGCGGAATTCATTTTGCACCGTAGAGTTTGGTTATGCCCTAGTTCCCGGGGCTACTATCAGTACTTAAGACTCACGGGTGGTGTAGCTTGGGTTTGTAGATCTAGAATGTAGTGCAACATTCGTTAGCGTGCAGGCCGGCCGCGACGCATATCCCATGCTGGTTTGGGAGCACTTTGTCGAAAATGGGACAAGATGAGGCAAATCAATATTTATTATGATAATTACATCCATTTGCTAGCCGCAAGACGTTGCTGGTAGTTTACTCGTTGAGCATCCCTAACTCAAGCAAGTCCTTCTTCGTGGTTGCGTTAAACTTTGACGACTCCACGGGTTTGCGTTGCGCTGGGGTGGTTTACATGACGTGGACGCAGTTGTTTCGTGGCTGGCTGATTTGCCACCCAGTTTGCGCGTATGTCTTCACGACTTGGATGCTTTTACCGTACCTCTTTTTCCTGACCATGGTGCCGTCCTCGTTGAACAACTCGCGACTTCCCGAAGCGTCGTGGATGGCCTTCACGTACGATAGGGGGACGGCTTCAACAAGCTTCCAAGAAAGCGTCGCGCACTTCACCCAGCTTGTGTGGACCGGCTTCTTCCCTCCTTTTGTTTGCGCGTACAACCATAGGGGCATGAGAGCTTTGCCCTTTGCATCGGAATGGAAGGGCTTGTATATGGCCACGGTCAACGTGTCTTCGGTAGTCTCGCGCGACTTCACAAGCCCGATGACGAATCTTGACTCCCAATCACCAAGAGTTTCAGGGCACTTGTCCTCCTCATGCACCTAATGATGGCCAAGACCGCGAGCTATGTTAGTCCCGAGCGAGACGCCATACCATTTTCGTCCCCGCTGGGCAAAATAACAAGCAAGGAAGATGCTGAAGCAAATTTCATTTGTCCCGTAAAGGTCAAAAATGACAAGCAATGGGACTCACATCGGACGGAGACGTCGATGACAACGAGGTTCGTGCCCCTTGCATCGCTGGGCGATGTGTTGTCATGAAGCCTCTCCTTGGCGCCGGCGGGAACTCCCTAGAAGGTGCTGTCATCTTGAAGCACCTGAGCTCGAGCCTCGGCTTCAACGCGAGCGGCTTCGGCATTGTTGAGGTCGGCGTTGGTAGCCATTGTGTGACGTGCCTCAGCGGGCGCTCTTTGCCCGTGCTCGCGCAAGAAGTCGCCAACATCCTCTTTCCGCTTCGGCCAGAACCCGGAGAAAGCTGCCGAAGGAGCATCTCATCCAAGTCGTCGAGCAGGTTCTTCCAACTCTCGCGCTCGACAGGGGAGAAGTGCCACTGGACCGACAGGTTCGTGATGTACGACCTGGCCTTCTTGAAGTCATCCAAGTACCTCTGGAACTTCAACGTGTCGGGCTTATTCTTGTCGCAGAGAGCGTACAAAAGGGGCCGGCCAGCACGGATCTCGGGCGTCCCAGCTGGCGCGCTCTTCAAGATATGCACGGGCTCGGAAAGGGGTGTGTTGGACCACAAGGCGGTGCGCAACGAGCCGCCAGACGCGGCGGCGTCATCACGCATGAAATCGAATTTGTGCGACTTACTAATGTCCTGGATGTGGTCTTGGAAATGGGGCCTTAATCTGTCACTTCAAAGATGGGCCTTAATGGGTCACTTCAAAGACACTGCAAAATTGAAAGACGAAAATAGACATACCGTGACGTACCAAAAGCCTATCGCTCTCTTCGCCAAGCACCTAAAGATAGCGACAATTGACGGGACAACAATCGTCGACGTCACAACCCGAACCGGGACAACCGCGGTGCGTGAGGGGTGCAACCCGGGTGAGTGACATAATGCGATCAACATCAAAAATTAACGCCTTGTGCGGTTTGCCACGCCTTTTAGGTCGCTGCGGCCTTTTCCGTGTGGTAAGACCATATGCATCCGAACTACTTGTTCACACACAGAAACGAGCACATATGCATCCGAGCACACTCGTTCACACACACGAACTTGAAGACGATTCTCATTGACAACCAGAAGACGCAAATCGCTGGGATGAAGTCCAGAATGACCTTATGGTTCAAAGAGAAGCCATGGGACGAGACTCAAAGACTGCGTCCATATGACTTCGAGAAGTGGCCGGGTCTACCCCTTCCAATTACCGAGGCAGAGGAGCGGGTTGAGCGTGCAGCGACGGAGAAGAGGAGACTCGAGGCGGCAGAGCGTCGAGGGGATTATGTGCTCGAAGATAATGATATGTAGTACAATTCCGCAAAATTAGCCGCTCATATATTTTTTCCCGGCTTTGACGGAGTTTCAGCCCCCGACGGCACAAACTCGCTACTTGTAGCCATCACGCCCCCCGCGCCCTTATGTTTGTCCCAGTTTGGACGGAGTTTCAGCCCCCGACGGCGCAAACTTCTTATAATCATCCCGGCATTCCCTTCACTCTTTTGATTTGATGTGAGTCCCTGTTTGGACGGAATTGGTTTCCCGACTTGGCACAAATGAACCAACCGGCATTCATAATAGCTATCAATCCCACTGCTGCCCCTAAACTCTAATTTAGACCTAACCACAATGCACTGCATGCCTCGGTGCAAAATAGGTTGCATTACTGTTAGTTGGAAAACGCATTCCTGCCCCCCCAGGCGGAAGCCCTGGAGAAGCGGCTGGCCGGGCAGTTCGAGGCTGCTACGGCTGCCTTGCTCGCTCGACTACACCCCCCCCTCCCCCCTCCCCCCTCCCCCCTTCCACTGCCCCGCCTCTTTCCGAAGGCACCCAGCCAGCCAACTCCGCGGGCGCGCATGCGCCCGAGGGCACTAGGCTCCCGCATGACTTCGTAATTATATTGCAATACCCTATACTCATCATGTAATCTTACCAATAGTACGACACTCGTCTGTAGTCATTCCGTGACATACTCGTAATAAACTGCATCAGGCGCATATCACTCATCACCCCGACGCTATATCCGCGCTGGACTAAATTTGCATCTGCCTCTAGAAGCCCGACAATCTCGCTGCGCTCTGGCCTAATCCGCGATAGCGGGTGCGCGGCACAGCCAGTGAGCGAGCGCGCGGCAATGGGCGGCGAGGCGCGCGGCAATGGGCGAGCGGAATAAATTATTTACATCCGGTTTCGGCGGGGACCGCCACGCGGCGGCCGGCATGCTGCTCGCGCGGGTGGAGGCAACGGCGGCTACGGCGGCCAAGCCCGCGACCCGAACGCCCCATTGCCCGCCCTGGCCCCATCACCACCCCGGCCCCTGGCCGGCACTCCAGCCGCCGGCTTGGCGGGCTGCTTGGCCTTCTTGGCCGGGGGCTCCGGGCTACTGCCCTAGTCGAGGTTGTCGCCGGGGACGGCTTGCGTGGCGGCCACGTTCTTGACCGCGTTGCAATGATGTTGTGCTCGATGATGCCGCCCGCCCTCTTCTGTTGTTGCGCCAGAACGCTCACCAAGCCGTGGAGCTTTGGCGACGCAATGGTGCCCGCCAGCGGCAGCGACACGGCCTTGCTGCGCTGAACACTCGATACGATCGGAGTAACGCCAACAGTAGGGACTTGTGGGGGGGGGGGGGGGGGGGGGGTCGTCTGACACAGCAAATGCGAAAGTTATATGCGTGTTGATTGCTTGTCGCGGCGGTGGCTGTGTAATATAACAAGTGCGAAAACAAACGTGACTCACCTGCGGCTTCCCAATGCGGCGTCACCTCGAAGACATCGAGCTAGCCTAAGGAATCTGAGTGTCGCGCGGCCAGCATTCGTCAAAGACAGATGACATCACCGCCTTGTCCCCAGTAGCAGGAGCAACATCAAAAAGTAACGCAGTACGGGGCGGTCAACGTCTCTGAAATTCTAATCTTCTACGCATCCAACCCCCGACTCACTGTACCTTTCATGTTGGACTGCAGTCCCCGGTTCGTGGGAGTATGGCATGGACCGTCGACGGAGGCGTTCCGAGCGCTTGTGCCCATGCCAGATCCCGTGGGGGGGGGGGGGGGGGGGGTATAATGGTATTGGGTTTAAGATCTAGGCACGCGTCGCGTTGGGTACAAACAAGGAAAAATACAGCGAGACGACACCCTCATCGGACACTTGACAACTGTGATGGAGGGTGTTGGGGGACGAGCAGCTACGGTAATGCCTGGCGAGTGTGTGTTAGGTAGGCGCAGCCGCTTTCTAAAATAAACAAGTCCGGCGCCGCGCCTGGATGACTCGCGCTCCGCGCGAGTCGTCTTAATATCACACATATTATTTCATTATGTTATATTATATTATATTATATTATATGTTCGTATATAATGTATATATTAACATACTTCAATAATATAAGACAATAATTAGAATAAAATATATTTTTTAGTATATTAATAGATTCCTACATAGTATGCAACTGTGTATTCTATTGAGCAGATCGTAGCAGTATTGTAGTGAGAGTACCCGGCTTGCAGCGTATCCATAGCGTAATATCCGCGTAATAAATGTGTTAAATGTGTTCAACCCAGAGCCATATGTATGGCAACCGTGTGACAATAATGGCATACTCTGTACGGGTACTGTATGATCGTAGCATCATTCATGTATTACGAGTACCTGCTGCTGTATCATATGTGTGAGCGCGTGTGTCACGCGCCACCATACGAGTACTGGTGGATGATGAATCATGAGATGAGTCCTACTGGTACCGGTACACTGTTCAGTAGTAGTTACGGGATAATACGCATGTGCGTACCCGTAGCGGGCATATATGTATAATGCACCTGCCTCTGTAACATCAGTTGTATACTTGTGTATAAACTGATGTGTCAACTACATGTGCGGAGGTCTCTAAGCGACGACCTCCTGTTCGACACTTCAAGGCACGACTCTCCACGGTGACGCGCTTAGCAGTGCGCGTGCCGCTTGGTGGTGGCTAGCTGTGAGCTAGCCATACGCATAAATAGCGGCGGGTGGTGACAACGTTGTAACCATTATTTCTTTCTCTCTCTGCTGCCTTCTGTGTGTTTACGACAGCCTTGTCTGCTTGACCTGCGTGAGGCACCCTAGACTGTCGCACTGGTTTCGGAGCGACTGTTGCGCTCCTTATCCTAGCTTCCACTGCTTTATCTGAGATAACTCGACTGAACAGTTCGACATGTCCGAGTCGATGAATTCTGCTGGCAAGAGCCGAGAGCTGCTGCTCAACGAGGAAAGTTCTGTCGACCTGTCGACTACCAAGGTTTGTGCAGCCGTGGTGGTGACTTACGGTAAGGGTCACTCGGTCGAACGCCAAGTGATTCTGACGACTGAACCGAACGCTAGATCGACTCTCTTCTTACCTGTCGGAAAGTCGATAGCGTCTGACAAGTCTGTGCGCGGCACGGCGGTGCGCAAACTGCGTGAAGAGACTGGCTTGCTTGTCGATGAAGATGATTTAGAATTGTTTGACATTCTCACCATCGAGGGCATGCGTTGTTTCTTATATGCATCTAAGCTATCGGCGAAGCAGATAGCGAATGAGATGCGCACACCAGAGAGATCGCACGCCTTAGTCATGTCGCATTTAGTAGCACCGGTGGTTGCAGCTGGTGAAGAACTAAATGCTGATGATGACGGCGCTGCATTACCCGACGTCGCGCGCACCTTCCCTGAGAGTATCACCCTAGACCCGGAGTCTGAGGATTCGTACTCCGTGAGCATTGCATTGAACAGTCAAGGCAAGCCTGTGCCGACGACTGTGTGGTACCCTCCGTTCATGATTCATACTGCGGTAAGTGATTCATGGGCAACCATTTATAAGTCTGTGTTGAATGGTTTCTGGATGAACCGTTCATACCCTGAGCTTCCTCAACAATTCGCATTTAGGTATGACTCTTGTGAGTCCCCTATCTGGCATGCTGTGCATCGTTATCTAGTTGTAGATCCGATGGCAACTGACCTCAGCAATATAACAATCACTGACATACCATGGTATGAGACGCGTGATGCACAACTAACTGAGTCCCAGAGGAAGTCTGCTCAAACCCAGCCCAAGCAAGATGGCCAGGATGTCCTCAAGCTAGATGTATGGCTGACTGGACTACCGGAGCTGCTTGGCACTGTGGGACTGAAGTCCACAACTGCATCTGGTCTTGCATATGCCGTGCAGACTCTGAGTGGCAAGTTCCAGCGTTGGTGGCAGGGATTTGATTCCAAGCCTCCTTCGCTGCGTCCTACCAACGCTGCAGAGTTTGTTAAGGCAGTTAGAGACTCACCATTGATGCATGACATAGTGCATGATGCATGCATAGAGCTTGATGGCATCAAGCAAGTGTCTGCTGGTCCCCAAGACTCTCCCTTGGATTATAAGGACTTTGTGCAGACCTTCAACGATGTCCTAGCAAGGACCAGACTAACCCTTCCTGATGAGTTCATGGTCCTTAAGTTTGCATCTGCATTGAGTCACAATAAGCTTAAAGAGATTGCCCATATGTTTGTGACTGACCATGAGCGAGCTGGACAACCATCGACACTCGCTGAGCTACAACAGTATACAACGGCGATGGTTGGGAGCAACAAGGCGCTTGGCAATGCGGCTAGGCCTGTGGCCAATGGACATCCTGCTGGCAATGGCAATGGAGGACATGACTCCAGGAAGAAGTCCAAGGCTGCCAACATGAGCAAGCGCAACCGTGGAGATGATGCTCCACCTGTCGCAACCAATGGACGCCACACCAACAACGGCAAGAGGCAGAAGTCCAGCGACGGAAAGCAGAAGGGTAACAACACCACAACACCTGGCAGAAAGATAGTAGATTATCTTAATCATGTCAAAATGCATGAGCCTGAGAAGTATGCTAAGCATCTGGCTGCTAAAACATGCTTTAAGTGTGGTGAGGCTCACCTTCTGAAAGACTGCCCTAAGATGAAATAGGGGTGCCCTTATTCTGCTGCTGACAGCTCAGTAGATAGGGATGTAAGTGATGTTTGTGTTACATCATGCTGTCCAGTAACTGTCGAGTCGCATGACTGCGAAGTTACTGTTGCCGATATGTCATTGGCACCTGAGGTATCCGCATTATTGTCTAATGCACGTCTGAATGACGATATACCTGTGACGAGTACATGTTCGAGTGACGATGTCGTCATCTCTGAGAGTAGTAACGGCTATGTTGAGTCGCCTACTGATGAGAACTCGAATAGTGTCCGCGAGTCTGGTACGACTTTGCCAGTAGCCTGTGTAACGGGTGCTCGGAAAGTTTCGACTCATCGTCGCGTAAAGGCTCTGAGGCGTCGTATGCCTAGAAAGACTGCAGTCAGTGCCGAGTGGCGACTGGTCGATAGAGTCTTCGATCCCTTACATGAGATGTTCCAGTTTACGCTGGAGGGCTGTGCGGATAATGAGGGTCTGAATACCCGTCAAAACTTGCCGTTCTGTTCAGAACAAGATTCGATATTTTCGCGACTTGTCGAATGAACGTGTGTTTATTCACCCTCCATGGCATATGACTGAGTCTATTGCGAGGCATTTTGAGCAATGCCGCAGTAGGGCTAAATAACATACTGTAGGAGTGTTTGTATTGCCTGCATTTGGTAGATTCAGTGCTTTGACAGAGCATTGGAAACTATTGCAGCAATACCCGGCAAAGACACCTTTGTTCACCAGGTGGTCTGATAAAAATGCCACAGTCCAGGAAAATGTTAGACCGCCAAAGTATGGGGTTAACATTTGGTTAGTTTATGCTAACTGTGCTTTTCCTGATGACTTTGTACCTAAAACTGTCACAAGTCCAAATGTGAGTTTTAACGTGGACTCTGCAAAAGTTGCGGATTCTAGCATTGGTATTGGTGAGCGTGCATCTGAGTCTATAAATGAGTGTGATGCTGTCAATGTGACTGATCCATCATTTTGGAGTATGCAAAGGCAAAGTTTGCCTCAGATTGCTTCTTTGACTCGTTGGGATGACCCCAGGCCATTGTTGAAAGTTAATGTGACAATTAACGATGACGCCGTTGTGGATGCACTGGTTGATAATGCGGCATCTTTAGATTTTATATCTGAGGACTTTGTGCGCAGAAACAACTTGCAGATAGAAAAGTTGAAAGCCAGAACACCTGTCCGTTTGGCTAATGGTCAACGTGTCTCATGTTACCATACAACTGTTGTGTCTCTGTCTGTTGGAGGACATGTATTTGAGAATCGAGTATTTTATATACTGCGTGAGCTCAAAGTCTCCGACATTGTATTGGGTTTAACTTGGCTTGATGAAGCGCAAGTTACCATTAAGTATGGTACGGAACGTATCATTACTTTAATGGATGGAACCCATGTACCTGTTGTAATAGTGGGTCGTACTCCTGCATGTAGCATGATTACTTCCACTAGGGTACAAAAGTTGATGCGCAAAACTGCTCGTGCGTCTAAGCATAATTCTTTGACTGAATTCTATGTCGTTGAAATGTCGGTTATAAAGGATGATCCTGACCTGCATTTAGACAATGCTATGACACCAGAGCAAAAGGATGCTATTCGTCATTTGTTGTATGACGAGTTTCCTGAAATTTTGCGTCCAGTCAACAGGCCGCCTGTTCATCGGCCATGGGATCACAAAATTGAGTTAACTGGCAAAATGAAACGCCAAAGACTTAATCGTTTGTATCCCGCTGAACGTGCTGAATTGGATCGCCAACTCAAAGATGCGATTGCCGCTGGACTTGTTCGTCCTAGTCAATCTGAGTTTGGTTCGCCGATTCTTTTTGTTAAGAAGGCAGATGGATCCCTTCGGTTGTGTGTCGATTTTCGTGGGCTGAACGAGGTCACTCGAAAGGATATGTATCCTTTGCCGCGAATTGATGAAACGTTGGATTCTCTCCGCAATGCCCGTTGCTATACCCATCTGGATTTAGCATCAGGTTATTGGCAGGTTGCCATTGCAGAGGAGGACATCCACAAGACAGCGTTTCAGACTCCTGATGGTCTATGGGAGTGGACTGCAATGCCATTTGGTTTGTGCAATGCCCCAGCCACTTTCCAGCGCATGATGAATGACATCTTGAGACCATTTTTGCGTGACTTTGTGGTGGTGTATCTGGATAATATATGTATATATTCAGATAATTATGATGACCACATAAAGCACCTTCGTTTAGTTTTTGAGAAACTGAATGAATATAATCTGAGGTTGCAATTAAAGAAATGTTTCTTTGGCATGCAATCTATGGATTATTTGGGGTATACCGTCGCTGATGGTAAGTTGTCTGTTTCAGAGGCCAAAGTAGCTGCAGTTAGGGATTGGCCTGTCCCTAAAACTCAGAGTGAAATCAGAAGTTTTGTACAATTCTGCAATTTCTACTCTAAGTTTATTCATCATTTCAGTGATTTAACTGCACCATTGACTGACTTATTGCGTAAGTCTAAACCAGTTCATGTTGACTGGTCACCGGCGTGTCAGGAAGCCTTTCAGACCCTTCGTCTGCGACTGATTTCCGCTCCGTGTCTTTCCATTCCTTCCATGGGGGCGGATGCGACGTTCACCGTAGCGACAGATGCGTCCAACGTAGGGCTTGCTGCAGTGCTACTGCAGGACCAAGGAGGAGGTCCTCAACCAGTGAGTTACTGGGCGCGAAAGCTGAATGCAGCTGAGCGTGGTAATACCTACAGTGCTTATGATTTGGAAGCTTTGGCTGTCTGTGAATCAATTAAGCACTGGCGTTGTTACCTTGAAGGTTGCTGTCGATTCCTTGTTGTCTCAGATCATGACACCTGCGTCATCTGCTCAGGCAACCGGCAGAAAGGTTGAACCGGCGACAAGTGCGCTATGTACGCGACTTGCAGCCGTTTGTTGGGTCCATATCTCTTGCATACCGCAAGGGCAAATGGAATGAAGCCGATCCGTTGTCGCGTAGACCGGATTTTAAGCCGATTGGTATCGGTGGCTTATATTGGACCGGGGATGTGCCGGACGCGGCTGAATCACTCGTGAGTGAACATCGCCCATGTACTGCGGTATTGTCGGCTGTAAGTGCGTCGTCACTTAGCCTTGATGACAATATTCTCCACCTTATTAAGGCTGGATATGCAGAGGACGCGTTCTACTCCTTATGGGGGGGGTGGAAGCAGTCCGGTCATGTGGTAGAGCACGATGGTTATTTTTGGAGACATGGACGTCTTTGCATACCAACCAATCGTGACATCATCAATAAGATATTGTATGACCTACATGATTCTGTTGGTCACCGTGCTTATGCAAGCACCTTGGCACGTGCCTTGGACCGTTTTTGGTGGACACGCATACGACATGACGTGAAAAACCTATTGTGAACAATGTTCGGTGTGCCGGCGTGTTCGTGCACGTCCGCAGCCACCTGCACCCACACAGCCCTTACCAGTACCGCCACGTCCATGGCATACGGTGGTTGGATTTTATAACCGAGTTACCTGAGAGTAATGGTTATAATACTATGTTGGTTGTGTGTTGCCATGTGTCCCGGCAAGCACATTTTATTCCAACCACAGTCAACGTGACGGGTGGACATGCAGCTGAATTATTTCTGAAGGAAGTATTCAGGCTGCATGGAATACCTCGTGTGATCGTCTCTGATAGAGATCCACGGTTCCTGTCTGCATTATGGCAAACTCTGTGGCGGAGATTTGGCACTAAATTGAACATGTCTAGTGGCCAACATCCTGAAACAGATGGTTTGACCGAACGCATTAATGCCATAGTCACTGAGTTGGCTCGTGCGTTTTGTTGTTTCGATGGTTTCAAACTGGGTAGACCAGTTACCATTGATGGAATTTGCGTATAATTCCAACAAAGCAATTGGCATTGAGCATGCACCATTTGAGGTTATGTATGGTTTCAATCCTGAAACGCCTCCGGATGTATTGTTTGGTATGAGACCAACAATAGCATTCTCTCGTGATGCTCAGCAACGTATCCAAGATATGAAGGGAGATTCACGAGTTGGTTCGGT